>JAMYWO010000050.1:15495-32172 GCA_024220525.1 Cochliopodium minus | reverse complement strand
AATTTAATCTTTTTCACGTAAATTAAAAAGTCTTGGACTTGGAAGGAATGGTTGAAATTATTCATTATTTTGGTTTTAGTGGTTTCAATTATTTTAATTGTTACTGAATTCAGACATCAAGTGGAAAAGGGATTGGAGAGATTCCTGAATTGGATAAAAAGAGCATCATATTGGGGACCAATAGTCTTGGCATTAGTTTATATACCATGCACAATATTGTTTGTGCCAGGGTCGATAATAACTTTGGGAGCAGGATTCGCATTTTATGATTTACCTCCTATTCCCATTTTGTGGGCATTTGTATCTGTCAGCATCGGTTCGACAATCGGTTGTATTTGCGCATTTCTATTGGGAAGAAGTTTGCTTAGGAAATGGGTCGAAGAAAAAATCTCTAAATTTCCCAAATTTAAAGTTGTTGATCAAGCTATAGCCACAGAGGGATGGAAAATAGTATTATTTATTAGATTATCTCCTATTTTACCTTTTAATTTGATGAATTATGCAATGGCATTGACTTCAATAAATTTTTGGCACTATGCTTTCTTCTCGTGGATAGGAATGATACCCGGAACT
Organism: Cochliopodium minus; assembly: GCA_024220525.1. NCBI lineage: Eukaryota > Discosea > Himatismenida > Cochliopodiidae > Cochliopodium > Cochliopodium minus. Next base: position 31,599 of record JAMYWO010000050.1, on the reverse strand, counting down.
CTACTATATGGCAAACAAATTTATTTAATCTTTATATTATTTATTTATTATAATTATAATAAAATATTAAAATTAATTATATTCTTTCAAAATTCATTTTTTCCTTTCTAATTATTTCTTATTTAGTTTATATCGGAGGAACAATAAAGAATATTTCCGACATTGTTAATGGAAATTATAATGGTGGTTTAAAAACAAAGATTTTCTTTTTTGTTGGCTTGGGATTTACTCTCATCCTTGTTGTAATTATTACGTTCATTGCGAGAAAGTCTATTAATAAATCACTTGAAGAAGCCCAAAATAAATTGGATCAAAAAGAAAATAACAATGAAAAAAATTGTTTAATCGAAGACACTCCTTATGGAGAATCAACAGCAGAGAAAGGTTTTGATTTAAATTAAAGTATTTTAATAAAAAAAAAAAAAGTTTATTTTGAAAATATATTATTTTGAACAAATTTTTAATCAATTGCTGAGCTTGCATAACTTCAAGTGGAGTTGGTTGTTGATTTGTTGAAGCTCAGAAATCTTATTTTGAAGTCGGTTCAACTCTCCCAACAAGTAATTATTGTCCAAGTTTTCTTCTTGCTCGAAAATCTTTTTGTCATTTTTGGATTGGATTCGATTGTTACTTCCAGAAAGATTGAGAACATTATTGGGAACGAAAAGTCTGTTATTACTGATGCTGACATTCAAAATATTGGAATTGCTAAGATTAAGTTCATTATTGGGGTTGTCATTCAAGTTGTTGACGTCAATGTTCATTAAGTAGGATTTTTGGGATTCCTGGGCGATTTTGATTACATCTTCCAAATAAACTTCCAAACCCTTGCATTTTTGTTGGAGGGAGTTTATTTCATTTTGGCTGTTTTCGAGTTTAAGAAGATGTTCGTTATTGAGAGAAAGGAGGTTTTGTTCAAGAGATTTGATCTTTTTGAGCGATTCTTCGAGCTCATTTTTCAACGAATTTACAGATTTTCTGGAATCTTCTAAATCGCTTATCTTTTGATTGAGATCTATTTCAATGAGATCCAATCTGTTTCTCATTTCGAGCAAACTTTTGTCAGAAATATCTTTGAGTTCGTTAAGAGTAAGGTTTTCTTTGGTTGCTCTTAAAAGTTCTCTTTGAAAAGTTTCATTATCTTGTTTCAGCAAATCTTTAAATTTATTCCAAAAAAGAATTAAAGAAATTGAAAATTTGTTGTAAAAATGAATTGGTCAATATTAATTAACATATGAAAATGATATTATGATAATTTTTATCTCATTGATCAATTATATAGTAATTTATGTATCTTATGTAATACCATGACTCTTTTGAAGAATTTCTTTTTTATCTAGATCAGACTGAAGGGAAATGACTTGGAGATTAGAGTTTTGTAATTGGAGCTGAGAAGCTTGAAATTTCTCTTCCAAAATGGAGATTTTCTGCTTCAGCTCATCCTGGAGGGACTGTAAGGAGAGGATTTTCTGGTCTTTTTCAGAAGAGGAAGAAGATTCTTTTTGCCTTAAAAGGAGGAGATTGTTATTCAGAAGTAAGATTTCCTCGGTTTTTTGTTTGATTTCCTCTTCTTTTAGCTTGATTTGATCCTCTTTTTGTCGGGAGTCCTTTTCTTTTTGCAGGATCTCCTCATCTTTTTTGATCAAAACTCCCTTCATTTCATACAAAGAGGTTTTGAGATTCTCCGCAAAGAGAATGCCTTCTTGGACGGACAGATTAAGAGTGTTGATTTGGAGATCCTTTTTTTGGAGGAGAGAAATGTTTTCTTGTAACTTTTCTTCCAATTCTCTAGATTTCTTCTGAATCTCGAGCAACTGACGGTTACTTTTACTGACAAGAAGCTCCTTTTCTTCCAAACGAAGCTCCTTTTCTTCCAAATCAAGATCTTTGTTTTTGAGCTCATTTTCTTTTATTTTTAATTCTTTTTCTAACTTTATAATCTCGCTATCTTTACTCCTCAGATCATTCTCCCTAATGTTCAAAAGAAAATCTTTTTCGATGATCAGATCTTCGGTTTGAATTTTCGAGATCTGGAGCTGCAAAATGGCCTTCTCTTTCTCCTCTATGCCTTTGTCTTTAATGAGGATCACCTCCTTCACCTCCTCCAACAATTTTTGCTTCTCCAACAAGAGTAAATTCTGTTCATTGTAGACCGAGTTGCTTTTCTCTTCCAAGTCTTTAAATTTTTCGGAAATCTCCCTCTTCTCCTCTTTTAGTTTCTCTATGAAAATCTTGTTTTCTTCTTCCCTCTTCCTATTTTCCTCTTCCCTCTTCCTGTTTTCCTCTCTATTTTCTTCTCCATCATTTTTATTATCAAAAATGACAGAACTGCTTTGTTGAATGACACTCAAATCGTTTCTGTCTTCATGATCATCATCCTTGTAGATATCGGAAAGAATTTCTTTGCTTTCATAGAATCCAACAGAAAAGTCTTCCTCTTCAGACATCCAATCTGAAGTTTCAACCTCGGACAAAGTACATCTCAAAGATTGTTCATTATCTAACATTTCGAAGAGGAGTTCCTGGGCAAGAGTGGAAATTTTGTCTATGTGACACTTCAAGTCTATCCTGCATTTGATTTGATGGTTTAGTCCTAAGATCATGTCGCACAATATGATCGCCAAACTCCATACATCCTTTTTAATTAAAAAAAATTGAAAATTATAAATTGAATATGATTTGCAAAAAATGTTTAAAAAAAAGAATAAAAAATAAAGATTGTTTCTTCCTTTGATGATCAAAAAAAGTGAAAATTTTAAATATTGATAATTGGTTTGTCTTACAACTTTTTCTGCGGTATATTGCAATTGATTATAAACCTCAGGAGCCATATATTTGAGAGTACCGAGTCGACTTTTGTTATTCTCTTCGTCAGAAATCATAGTGAAGTCAATCAAAACCACTTGGTGAGTGTAACTTAGCATACTACAAAAAATTATAATAAATTAATGAAATGATGAAAATTAATGAAACTAAAAAAAATAAATAAAAATGAATAGAAATATATAAAAATAACCAAATTTTTTTACATATTTGAAGGTTTTAAATCCCTGTGTGAGATATTCTCTCCTCTAAGTTCCAATAAAATTTTTACGGTCTGAGAAACAATCTCACGAGCCTTCCTTTCGTTTACTGTGCCCACATGTTTCAAAAAATCTTCTAAATCGTAACCCTCTGTACAGAAAAATTTCAAGAAATGTTATTTTGAAGGATCATTTAGAATTCAAAAAAAAAAATTGTATGATTTATAAAAAAATGTTAAAATTAAAAATGAATAATCATAAAATAAAAATTATAATTTTTATTACCAATGAACTCAATGATTTGAACATATTTATCATTTGGATCATTTCCATGACATAAAAGTCTTGATATGCTAATATTTTTATGTTTCAAAAGAAATTTGCTTTCTTTGATGGGCCTCTCTCTATCTATGAAATACTTTTTGATAATGATCAATTTCTTCTCATCTTTCTTGGTGAGGAGATTCTCTTTATATTCGAAACCAAGATGAATATTACTTGTGCCACCATTCTTTATTTTGAAATTGGTAATGAGATAATTTCCTACAATCGAATTGTTTTCCAAATCTCTGATTGGAAAGGGAAAAATTAATTTTTTCATTATCTCTGCTATCCCCTCCATTTCCCCCTCCACTTTTTTACCATAGAAGAGTTCAAGGCATGGGAAAATCAATTCTTTGAGATTTATGATGGCCCTCTTTTTGAGATTCATTTTCGCTTCATATAATAAGATCCTAATGTACAATTTCAACACTTTTTCCAATGATCTTTCATCAATCTTTTCCGCTATCTTTTGATTATAATTCTTAACAAACCATATTTTTGAATGTCCAGCTATTGCGATCAATGATAATAGTCCGTTGATGTTAACTTTATTGATTTTTGTTGATCCTTTTTTGATGAAATAGAAAATAGACTCGAATATTCTATAGAAGCAAAATATTAATATTGGATAGAATTCAAATAAAGCCAAAATTTTACATTTTGATTGTTGCTTCTTTTGTTGTATCATATTCAATTCCTTTTCCAAGTAATTTTAGCTTATTTTCGAAATCATTTTCTATGGAATCTATTTGCTCATTATGACAGTCCTCTATAAATCCTATAATTAACTTTAAAAATTAAAATTGAGTTTCTAAAGAAGGATTATTAAAATTTTTTAATCACTTTTTCATCGATAGAATCATCTTGAAGACTTTCATTCATTTTTTTTCATTTATTTGGTAAAAATAATAAATTTGAAATTCTATGATTTTTAATTCTCAACATTCAATAGAGATTTTAATATTTGTTAGCTATATAATTCTTAAATATTTCGAAATTTTGAAGAATACACTAATAAGCATAATTCCTCAAGCTTTTATTTCTTCAATAAAATATAAAAGTTTAAGATGAAAGTTTTTTTTTATGTAAATTGATCTTTTCGCGTGATTGTGAAGAAAAACTCAAAGATTGATATTATTACAAATATTAGCACAAAAATAATTTAAAAATAAAAAAAATTGAAATTAAAATTTTGTTTCGCATGAATAACGAAGAAAAATGGATTGTATATGCATCTCCCAACATGACATCATTTGCCTCTGGATTTGGAAGAGTGAGAAATGTGCAAAGGAAATTTTTTGAAAATGGAAATCCAAATTTGAAGATAGAAGAGATGGATTGGTTATCCACATCTGCAAAAAAAACTGCAAACATTCTTTATTTCTCAGATTTCACCAATATGACCGAAAAAAAATTAGAGGAAATTATAATTTTCGTTCTAGCAGATTCTGTTAATGTGAATAGATTGGTCATTGTTGATTTATTTGATCCATTGGCAACCATGGAAAGAGTTGTACATGAAGGGGAAATAGCAACAGAAAATGTAGATGCTTATTTCTGGAAATCTTTACCAACATTGGAGAGTGGAAAGAAGGTGATCAGAATCCTATATGATCAACATACACTCCAAAACAGATTCTATTATACTGGTGGAAATACAAAGGTATTCAGATAATTATTTTCAACAGATTTAACCTTTTTTTTTCCATTTATAGGTGCGTTTATATTCTGCAATTCCAACATTTGTGGAAAAACTCAACGAACTAGGAAAAACACCACAAAATGGATATGTCATTGGTTTCCCAGATGGTAATTTTCTTTATTTTAGTATTAATTTATTTAAATGAAAGTAATAATTTAATTCCAAACTCAGCTGGAAGCCATAAGAGAGTAAAAATTAAATAAAAAGAAAAAAAAACAAACAAAAAACAATTAATTTTTTAAAGTTTTCAAATTTCTTCAAAAATTACGATACTATCATCTGTGGGAAACAAAGAACAGAGGATAACAAAAGAATAATCACCATTGAAGAAGGAAATCCAAAGGATAAAAAAGTTATCATAGTTGATGATTTGGTGAGATCTGGTGGTACTCTACTTGAGTGTGCAAGCAAAATAAGAGAAGTAGGAGCTACTGAGATCAATTTTTATTGCACTCACGCAGAATTTCCTGAAGAAAGTTGGAAGAAATTTCTCCCAGAGAAGTCCCCTTTTCCTATCGGAAACTTTTTCATTACTGATACTGTTCCAAGAGTTAGCAATTTGATTAAAGACAAAAAACCTTTCCACTTGATCACTATTGTCAATCACTTAAAGTCAGTTCTTGGTCAATTGGAAAATTGAAAAAAAAAAAATTTTCAATTTCAAAATGAATTAAAAAAAACTTTTTTCGATTTGAACCCTTTTTTGATATTTTATTTTTAATTTTTTTTTAATTGGTGTATAAATTTTTTGACACATTAAAAAAAAAAAAAAAAAAAATGAAGTATACAGCAATCATATTCTTTTTGTTTTGTATAATTGGTTTTTATTGCAAGACAAAGAATGAATGGATAAATGGAGTGGATTTTAGCCAAGCAACATCAATAACAATAAATTTATCAAAACAAACAGATAAAGAATTCAATATATCCCCTTCAACTGTATTTTTACAATCTGGAAGTGCATATAATTTGACATTGATTTCAAATGTAGGAACAAATGATACATTTGTATTCACTGCGAATGCATTTTTCAGAGGAATAGCATTACAATCTGGTAAAAACATTCAAAAGATCAGAGTTTAATACATTAATAAAATGCCAATTAGTATTTACAAAAGATAATATATTTTATGCACCTGCATTATTGGGTTTTGGAACGAGAGATGCAGGATCATCACAAAAACAAGTGACATTAAGTTTTGTGCCAGTGAGTGTAGGTACATATACTTTGGTAGGAGGAGTACCAGGATATGAATCATCAACAAGAACTCCTTTGAGGATGGTCATAGGAGGGAATGTAAATAATACTATTGAAATACCAGAACTAACAAATTATAATATCTCTCTACAACTCGATGCGAGAAGAAATGGATCCAATTTTGTTTGGAAAACAGTTCAAACTCTTGATGTTGTAATCCAAACAAATGCTCCAAATTATCCAGTAAATCTTCTCGCACCCTATATCATCTCTGTAAGCCAACTCAAAATTTACCCAAGCCATACTTTCACCTCTTCTCTATTCAATCAAAGTATCTGGAGACAAGTCCAAGATTCAAATGCAGAAATTAGAGTATATTATTTGGATTCAATGACACTATTGCAACAGAATTCACTTGAGAATGATACCGTTGAATTGTATTTAATTCCTGCTACTAATAAAACTATTGGAACTAAATTTCCTTATTTGTCATATTTGGGAAATGATACAAGTGCAGCTATCGAAGGAAATTTTGTTTTGGCTTCTCCTATTGTGGTGAACATCAGTGGTTTAATAAATCCCACCTTCACATATGATCTTCGTTATGATATGGCTTGGGTTGTTACTTCTGGTTGTATAGCCGCTGTGGTGGTTGGGATTGCTTTCATATCTATTGTTCGTTCTCATTTTTTTTGAATTTTGATATAATAAAAAGTTAATTTGGTGAGATTCCATTGGATTAAATTTATTAAAGAAGATATCCTCAAGTCTCTTTATTTTATAACTGAATCTATAACAACGTATTTATATGGATTGTTTTCAAAATATTTATACCGTTTAATATAAAAATAAAATTGAGGTACGTTAAATACTCACCAATTTATTTGATTTCACTTTAATATTTGTTAAAAAGGGATGAATCAAGAAAATTTCTACACTATTGTAAGCTATTTCACCAATATATTGGATTATCACAAATAATTTTGATTCATACTTTTAATTTTAAAAGTGTGTTCTTGGAGATAGTTATGTTGGAAAAACAAATATCATATCCAATTATATTGATAATACGGATAAAGGTTGGATTAATTCAATTCAATAAAAAATTAATGCTTCATAATCTTCATTTGACATAATAGAAACATATCAACCAACAAGAAATCCTGAGCAATTCAATCAAGAGAATATTTTCTTTGGAATAAAATGTCTTTTGAAAATAATAGATACACCAGGTAATCATGATGATCAAAAAGAGAATTTTAAAAAGATATTTCCAAATGTGGATGGATTTATCATGGTTTTCGATTATGAGAATGTACAAAGCTTTAATAATTTAACGAAATTGTATGGAGAGATCTTGAAGAAATATAAGAAAGTATCCAAAATGTCAAAAGTGCCAACTATAATATTCGGTATTAAGAAAAAATTTACAAATATTTCGAACTGAAAAGAATAATTTGTTTAAATGTAAATTTCCCTCAATATTTTGAATAAATTTATTAATAAACACAAATTATTTCAGAAAAAATAAAAAAAATTTAGGAAATAAAAAAGATCAATTAAAGAGAGTATCAAAAAGTTCAGCAGAGGAATTATCAAAACAATGGGGGACAATGTTAATAGATACATGTGGGAAGAGCGGTGATGGAATAAGAGATGGGATGGCTTTGTTGATAAGATCGATCAACATCTGGAGAAAAACCAATTCAGGAAATTCCAAATCCTTCAGCAAATCCTCCCTCTTAAATTTTTTTAAGACAAAAAACACCTCACCACAAACATTAGAAAGAAATACATCAGATAATGCTACCACACAAAAAGAACCCACCAAACAAAGATCATTTACGTTGAGGGGGAACAAGAAGAATGTGGATGAAGAAATTTTGGAACATCAAATAGAATTGCAGAAGCATCTTCAGAACATTGATGAAAAGAATGGTGGGAATTCTGAGAAGGATAGATTCCAAAGTAGAGATCTCCGAAGATCTTTTTCACAAAAAACCAATAAATTGAGCACAGAGGAGCTTTCCAAGATGATGAACAATTCCAACAAGCAGGAGGCTTTATCGCAGAGATCCAAAAACATGAATGAAGATATCGAGAGTTGGAGGAAAAAGACTGGGCAAATGAATACTGTCAAAAAAAACTTTTATCTCACCTCCACTTTGGGTACCAAGCTTTTGGAATTGGAAAACATGATCCATGATGAAGAGAGCACAGATTTTAGTGATGAATATACTCCTTCTGAGAAAGATAAAAAGAAAATCCATTTTTGCATTGATTGCAACAATATAATCGATTTGAACGATCATTTCTGTGCGGAATGTGGTACTGTCATATCCAAAGGGAAAGCGGTGACACATGAGATCAATGATCTGGATAAACTGTTAGAAGAGATCGAAATAAACAACAAAAAAGAGGATCATTTCAACAAACTCAAAAAGATGGAGAGCTTCGAGTCAAACATCCATCTCCTCGACACTGAAAAGAAGATGTGGGAAAACATAGAGTACCTGGAAAGTTTGTTCGAACCCACCCAAGAAGAAATTGAAAGTTGCCAGAAGATAATGAAAGAAAGTTCATCAGAACTTTTAATTTCATCTAATGAACTCATTCTCCTCCTCATTAAATCCCTCGCCAACAAATCTTTGGAGTCTGAATGGAATGATTTGGGATCGGAACTACAGGCACAGATCAAGGATGAGATTGTAAAGAAGATCGTCGAGGATTCTTCTTCCATTGTCCCCTTTGGCTTGCATTTTTATCGTTCCAGGGATGTTTCTCTCGTTGATTTTGATATCAAGCTCAATTCTGAAAATAAAAACACCTCCATTGTCTCTCAGTTTTTGCAAGAGTGCAGCAAACAAGTAACAAAAACTAATTTTAATTTATTTATAATTTTATTATTTTTTTATTAAAAAAAGGGGTTCCTTAAAAATTAATTTTAAAACTTATTTATTATTTTATTTTATTATTATTTTTTTAAAAAAAAATTTCTAAAAATTAGTTAAGAAAAAAAATGAAACTAATTTTTTTAAAACAATTTTTTTTTAAAAATAAACTTTCTTTAGTTAAAAGCATATACGTTGCAAACTGTCTTTCTTTCAAACTCCCTTCTCTCAGAAAAAAAGAACGAGGAAGAAATCATCAACGTGACATCCAGTTTGTTGGACGTCTACAAAAACATCCTCAACACTTGTATACACTTGGAGAACCTCAACTCTACCTCCATACATATTTCTCACTTCACTCTCATTTATCTCGAAAAACATCATTTCGCTGAAGAATTGGACACCAACATCGTTGATGATTATCAATATTATTTCTGTTACACTTTTTTGCCTGGTAAAAAATTTTTTATAATTTTTTATTAAAACGTCAAAAAAATCATTAACGTCAATTCAAAAATTTATTTGACTTGTCAAAAAAATTTTATGAGACATTTATAAAAGAAAAAATTTTTGATTAATTTTTATAATTACTTTTTATTTATTTTTCTTAATTTCATAAAAAATATTTTACTTATTTTTTCATTAATTTTATAAAAAATTTTTATTTGATAAATTTTTTTTATATTGAAATTGAAATTTAAAAAAAATTAAATTTCAAAAAAAAAAAAAAAAAAGGACAAACAAACCCATATCAGAAACAAATAAAGGATTACTTGTTGAAATGCATTGTGAGCTCATCTAACATGATAAGGATTTTTGCAATACACACGCTCATGTGCGTCTCCTACCTCACAGACAAAAACGAGTCAGATCCCGAAACGAACAAAGGTCTCAGCCCCTACGATTGTTCCGTCATCCAGCTCTCCTCCATTTCCAAGTCTTTGTTGTATTCTTTGAAGCAGTTGATTGTTTATGTCTCCACCCTCAATTTTATCCAAACTTTGCAAGCTCCTACTCCTGTTGATAATAACAACGGGTTTCTTTTATTTTATTTTATTTTTTTTCGTTTTTTGTTTTTATTTTTAAATTTTTTTTGTTTTTTTGTTTTTTGTGTTTTATTTTTATTTTTTTTCTATTTTTGTTCATTTTTGTTAGTATTTTATTTTTTATCGTTTTTTTTTGGGTTCATAGAATTTGAAAATTTTTTTTAAAAAATTTAATGCACAATATAATTTAGATCAATTTTATATCTGAACATGAGATCCAAATTATGATATTATCATTTGTAAATTAATTAATATTGATCCTTTATCGATCATTTTCACTAACAAATTTTCATTTCTTATTTTATTTGTTTTTTTTTCTTTTTGCATTTGTTTTTGTTGAAATAATTTTTTTTTGATAAAAAAAATTAAAACTCAGAGAGGAATCACCAAAAAGAGAAGGACAAATCAACATATGGGAAGCGTTTTTCAAGAGGAAAAAGAAAAGTAAGTCCTTCCTCGAAGAAGATCTCTCCTCCTCCTCCTCATCAAAAAAATTTTCTCCGCTCAAAGGAAAGAGACACAAAAACAAGGAACAAATTGAGAGATCTTCTGGGGGAATCAGCAAATACGATGACAAAGACAACTTGATGTTTGGAACCATCAATGAGATCATCGAGTCTGTCACCAACACTGAGAGAATCAACTTGAAGATGATGAGATCTTTCATGTTCACTTATCGTTCTTTCATCACTCCCAAGAGACTCTTGCGAAAGTTGGAAGAGAGGTAAAACAAAAAACAAAATATAACAAATAAATATTTGAGTTATTTTTAAATTTTTAATTATTTTTTAATTTTAATAATTTTTTAATTTTAAATTACTTTTAATTTTTAATTATTTTTTAATTTTTAATTATTTTTTTTTTAAATATTTATAATCAATAAAAAAAAAAAATTTTAAAATTTTTTGTAATGTTAGTTTAAATCTCAAAATTTTTATTTTTCTTTGAATCATTGAGAAGAAAATACATTTTTGTTTATTGAGAAGAAATTATTTTTTTAAAATCATTATTTTTTTTTTCATTTGCAGTTTTATAATTTAAATTTATTATTGACAAACGAAAAATACTCATCATTTTTTAATCTTATTTTTTGTTTGTTAAGAAATTTAAATTTTTATTTTCATTTAAACAAAAAACAGAAACTTTTTTAAAATTCAATCATTTTCTTTTCAATAAAAAATTATAAACTTTTTTTGAAAATTATTATTATTATTATTCAATATTTTCATTTGAATAAAAATTATAAACTTTTTTTTTGGAATTCAACACATTTTCATTTTCAGTTTCATTTTTTTTTTTTTAGATACAACGTGCCGCCACTGATCCCTGAGAAAATAAAAACAGCAATAAAAGTGAGAGTAGTGACACTGATAAACCACTGGATCACCCACCACTTTTACGACTTCGACGAAGCGCTCATCAACAATCTCAAAAAGTTTTTGAAGACTGCCTCCTCCGAACAAAAGGACGTCGCCTCCCTCCTCTCCCTTAAAATAGAGGAGATGCTCAACGAAAGGGAAGACAAGAAGAAGTTGTTGCCTCGCATTCCTAATACTGATCTCAGTTTGAGCACTGGCGGTTTGTTGATCCATGACCTCTTTTTGCAGCTCAGCAGCAAGGAGATTGCTCGTCAGATGACTTTGATCGATTTTCAAATCTTTTCTGAAATACAAAAGTTAGCCATTTTCTTTTAAAATTTTTTTGATTTTATTTTTACCTTTTATTTTTTTATTTTTTTATTTTATATTTTTTATTTATTTTTTATTTTTTATTTTTTATTTTTTTTCCAGACAATCACTTTTTCAGTTTGAGGATTGTTTGAATGGAGGAAAGTCCAAGGCGTTGAGTGCAGCAGCAGCAGTGTCTCTCATCTTCCCTGGAGCCAATGCTGTAGGTCATGATCTTCTCATTCCCATGCCTGGCACTTTTTTTTATTTTTTTTATTTTTTTATTTTATTATTTTTTCATTTTTTTTTATTTTTATTTTATTATTTTTTCATTTTATTTTTATTTTATTTTTTTATTTTTTTATTTTAATTTGATTTACCTAATTTATTTTATTACATATTTTTATACATTATTTATTTAATTTTATTTTGGTAATTTTAAATACATTTGATTTTTGTTTTTTTTTAATTCTATTTTATTTTTTATTTTTTATTTTTTTATTTTTTAAAACATCATAATTTTTTTATTTTTTTTTTTCTTATTTTTGATTTTATTGATTTTAAAAGATTTTTTTTTAATTATTTTTATTATTTAATTTTTTAATAATTTTTTTTATAAAGGACACGCAATACCAGAGAATGGAGTGGAGAAAATGAAGGAGAGTTATTTGAAAATAGAACAATTAGTTAGGGAACATGATATCATCTTTTTGCTTACTGACTCAAGAGAGGCAAGGTAAAAAAAATAAATAAATAAAATAATGATTAAAACATTAAAAAAAATATAAAATTTTTTAAAAATAAAATTAAAAATAAAATAAAGATATCTAAAATTTTAAAAGATTTTTTTTCCAAAATAATTTTTAATTTAATCATTTTTATCTTCTTTTTTTTTTTTTAAAAATTTATTTCATTTTTTTTTTCAAAATAATTATTTTTTTTTTATTTTATTTTTTTTTATTTTTTTTTTATTTTTTTTTTTATTTCATTTTTTTTTTTTTTTTAAAAGGTGGCTGGGAACAGTGTTGGGGGCAATACACAACAAGATGGTGATAAATTCGGCCTTGGGATTCGACACCTACGTAGTGATGAGACACGGCCACAGATCCCTCGAAGACCCCAACAACCAAAACAACAACAACAACAACATCCCCAATAAAGATTCTCACATAGAAACAAATGAAAAAGAGGACGTAGTAGTAGTAGTACCAGAAGAAGAAGAAGTAATAGGAGAAGGAGAATTGCATCAAAATCAGCATCAGAATCATCAGCACCATCAACATTCTTTTCATTCTAATTTTGGAAAACCTCTTGGTTGTTACTTTTGTAATGATGTCATCGCTCCTTCTGATTCTTTGAGGGATAGGTATTTTTAAATATTTTTAAATATTTTTTCATTTTAAATTTTTTTTTATTTTTTATTCATTTAAAATTATTTTTTTTTACCCTTTTTTTTTATTTTTTTTTATTTTTTTTTATTTTATTTTTTTTTTTGGAATTCTGAACGGTTTTTCGAATATTTTTTTTTCAATATTTTTATTATTTTTTTTTTTAATAATTCCATTCTCATTTTTAAAGTTATTTTTATTTTTTTAAAATTATATTTATTTTTTTATTAATTTTTTATGACCAGAACTTTGGACCAACAATGCACAGTCACCAGACCTGGTGTTTCCATGATGGCTTCTGCATTAGCAGTAGAAATGATGGTGTCCCTCATTCATCATCCTCTCGGAATTAAAGTACTTTCAAATTTTGTTTAATTTTGTTTTTTTTATCAAATTTTGTTTAATTTTTTTTGTTTATATTTTTTTTTTTTTTAATTTATTTTAAATTTATTTTGTTCCTAAAGGCACCAGCAGAGACAGACGGAAAAAACAGCAGTGACAATCCTTTGGGGACCATTCCTCATCAAATAAGAGGTTTTCTTGTAAACTTCAGTAACTTGTTGATAGACGGTTCTGCATACGATAAAGTAAAAAAAAATATTTTTTGATTTGTATTTAATATTTTATTTTAAATTTAATTTAAATTTAATTTAATATATAATTTAATTTTTTTTATTTTTACAATTTAAATTTTTTTTTTAGTGCACTGCTTGTTCATTGCCAGTTTTAAAGGGGATGAAGGAACAGGGATTTGATTTTCTCACTAGAGTTTGTAACGAACCCACCTTTTTGGAGGACATCACTGGCCTCTCCAAACTCAAAGAGGAAAACTCAAGTCTAGACATTGATTGGGACAGTGAAGATGATGATGATGAAGATTTTTGAAATATTCTGAGAATTAAATTTTATTAAAATATGAAAAACAAAATTTTTTTTTTTTATTCTTTTATTTATTCATTTGGGCCTAAAACTAGAAAGATTCGTATTTTAAACTTCTCACTTCTTTTATTTTGAGAACTAGACACCAAACAAAAACTACTCCAAACACACCAAGCAAGATGTAGAGAACAGAGTAGCTGATAAAAGAAGAGGATTCATGTTCACAAGCCATGCCTGACAAAATGTAATCGCACTCACAAACATGGAAATGGCAAAGTCCATTTTCCTCTCCACTGCAATTCAAAGGACAATCTGTGTTTGTCCTATCAAAAAAATTTGATTCGATTCAAAAATAATTATTTTTTTTTGTTTGTTTTTACCAAACACCATAAGAGATAGGATCTTCAGTTGGATTGTAAAGAGCGACATACCAAGTTCTCACGTCTTCTTTTTTAACAGCACTTTTTACATTGAATAAAGAAGTGACAACATGAGTAACACCTTTATTGTTTCTTGCCATCAAACGAGGAGGTTTCACTCCCTTCATTTTTTTGTTTTGTTTTTCGGTTTGTTTCGCCATAGACAGAGAGGAAGATAAAGGATCAAAATATCCTCCGTTTAATTTATTGACTTGGTTTCCTTTAATGGAGAAATTGTTAATTCATTTTATTTATTTTTTATTTTTTTTTTTTATATATTATTTAATTTACCAGAAGACATGACATCATAAACTTCTTCAGAAGGAAAATTAGAAAGCCTTCCATAAGCATGAGGTGCCTCCACATAGTCATATGATTTTACGTAAAACAAAAATGTTTCATTTGTTTCTAAAAAATAATGAACATTAATAAAATTATTTAATTATTCATTTATATTTATTTTTATATTTATTTATTTTTTTTATTTTTATATTTTTATTTTTTTTTATTTTTTTATTTTTTTATTTTTTTTATTATTTTTTATTTTTTTACCAACAATGAAATAGTTCCAAGAGTGGGGTTCTATAACTAAATCAGGGATATAACCATGAGACTCGAGCTGGTGAATAGTAGAATTACAGTCTTCTCCGGCAAACCCTGCACAAGAATTGTTTTTTAATTTTTTTTTTTTTTAACCTTTATTTATTTTTAATTATTTATTTTTTATTTTATTATTTATTTTTTATGATTTTTTATTTTTTATGATTTTTTTATTTTTTATTTTTTATTTTTTATTTTTTATTTTTTATTTTTTATTTTTTATTTTTTATTTTTTATTTNCAAAAGATTAATTTTTGTGATTTTTTTTTTTTACTCCATTCACTTCCAGTGTAAGTAAAAAAAGTAATCTTGCCATCATTGTTGTGTTTGAATGGATTCCATCTTCTTAAATCAAACCATTTCATATTTAGTTTTTTTAAATAAAAAACAAATTTAAAATAAATCTACAGAAAAAGTTTTTTTAATGTTTTAAGCTTTTAAATGTTTTCATCCAAAGGAGCTTTCCAATAATTCCAGGAATTAAATTGTTCAGAAACAGGAGGTTTTTTAGGAGGAAACATTTCATGAACAAGGTCATTTAAGTTGTGGTATGTCTTTTTAAAAGTTTTGTTGGAATTGGAAACAAAACCCTTACTAAAACAATTTAAAATTAAAATTAAAACAATTTAAAATTACAGATAAAACAATTTAAAATGAAAACAATTAAATAATTTAAACAATTTAAATTTAGAATAACTCATTTACCTATTAATAATAAAAACTTTTCCTGGGGGAATAGAAACAGAGTCATAACTGATGGCATCAGTGTGACGATTACCAAAACCAGCATAAAAAGGGTTTTTGTTTTTAGGAAAGACACTCAGTAAATCATTTAAACACGATATTTTAAATTCTTGGGGTCTTCTTTGAATCACTTCTCTTGTCAATGATGTCAACAATCTGTCTGGTGACATAAACACTGGTCCATCTGGCAACTTTGTGAACTCTGATGTTGTATTCGATGTAT
>JAMYWO010000050.1:0-15395 GCA_024220525.1 Cochliopodium minus | reverse complement strand
TTAATGTATTACTATTTGTATTTGTATTTAATGTATTACTATTTGTATTTGTATTTAATGTATTACTATTTGTATTTGTATTTAATGTATTACTATTTGTATTTAATGTATTACTATTTGTATTTGTATTTAAATTACTGTTTGTGTTAGAAAAAGAGGGGGAAGTAAGAGAAGAAGGGAGGGTAGGTAAAGAAGTAGAAGTGTTTAAAGAAGTGAAATGAATATCTTTCTCATCCTTATTGTTATTATTAATATTGTTATTATTGCCATTATTATTGAAATTATTAATATTATGATTATCATTATAATCATTGTCCGTCTCTATACTCTCTTCAAATTCAAAATTCATATTATTTTTAACATTATTTTTAACATTGAAACTATCAATGTTATTATTGTTATTATTATTATTATTATTATTAATATTATTATTATTGTTATTATTGTTATTATTATTATTATTAATATTATTATTATTGTTAATGTTATTATTGTTATTATTAATATTATTATTAATATTATTATTATTGTTAATGTTATTATTGTTATTATCTTTGAAGGAAAGGGAAGGAGAAGAGGGAGGAGGAGAGAGGGAAGGAGGAGAGAAAACAAAGTCATCATTATGTTGTTTTAAATTTTCTAAGTAATCTTTGGTTTGTTTAGATTGACCAATGGGACGTGACGTTAAAAAGATGATGTCATACCCATTTTCTTTAATACTTTTAAATAATTTTGTTACTCCACTATGTGACCAATCTCTTCCTTTTTTTTTGAAAATAAAATAAAAATAAAATAAAAATAAAATAAAATAAAAATAAAAATAAAAATAAAAATAAAAATAAAAATAAAATAAAATAAAAATAAAAATAAAAATAAAAATAAAATAAAGTAAAAATAAAAATAAAAATAAAACAAATAGAATGAAATAAATTTGATGGGTGATAATAAAAATAATTAAACATTAAAAAAAAAGGGAAAAAAAAAAACCAAGAGGAATCATGACATGACCCAATAAATCAGATTTGGTGATAGTACCATCAATATCACTAACAACGATTTTAGCATTGGAATCATACAAATAAAGATTACAAGTGACACATTGAGTTCCTCTCCAATATTTACTAGTAACACTAAATTTAATCACATTTTTCCCTTTTTTCAATCCCAATTTCTTTAATTGTTCATCTGTTGGTCTCAAACTCCTCTTTTCTTCTCTTCTTCCTCCTTCCCCACTCCCTTTACTCTCCTTTTTCTCCTTACTACTTTTCTCTCCATCTTTATCTTTTTAATTAATATAACTTTAATATGTAAAATAAATAATATAATATCAATATGTAAAATGAATAAATATTAATATTAATATGTAAAATAAATAAATATTAATATGTAAAATAAATAAATATTAATATGTAAATGAATAAATATTAATATTAATATGTAAAATAAATAAATATTATTATGTAAAATAAATAAATATTAATATTAATATGTAAATAAATATAAATATTAATATATAAATAAATATTAACAAAAAGAAATACAAGGGAGAGAAGGAGGAGTGGAAAGAGTAGAAGTAGAAGAAGATCTCCATAACCATCCAAACAATGATGTTTTCTTTTTGGGTGTCTCTTCTTTCACTTCTCTTATTTCCTTTGATTTATGAAATTCATCAAGGTTATCCAAGTTATTGATAGGAAGAGGAGGGTAAAAGAAAGGGGAAGGGGAAGAAGAAGAAGAAGGGGAAGAAAGGGAGAGATGAGAGAAAAGAAGGGATTTGGGGATGGGTTTTTTGAAAAGAAGAAGAGAAAAGAGAAAAGGTAAAAGAAAAGAGAGAGGGAAATAAAAAAGAAGTTTTTCTCTTACTATTATTTCTTTTGTGTATGTATGTTCCATCCATTTTCCTATCTCCTCTTCCATCTTTTCTACTTTAATCTTTTTTTCTTCAAATATCCTTTCTATTTCTTTTTTCTATTCTCATTGTAAAAAAAAAATAATCAAATATAATAAAATATTAATAATATATTAAAATTAACAAAATATTAAAATTAATAAAAAACAATAAAATTAATAAAATTAATAAAATTAATAAAATAAATAAAATAAATAAAATAAATAAAATAAATAAAATAAATAAAATTAATAAAATTGATACATTGGGATTTTTCAAAGAAAGAAGAGAAGAAGAGCAAAGAGATAATTCAATGGTGGAAATATCAATGAAATCATCTTCTAAATCAGATTCTAATTTTAAATCCTCTTCTGATTGATTATTGGATCTAGGAGAAGAGAGAGGAGAAGAGAACGGAGAAGAAAGAGGAGAGGCATTTAACAAATTATTGTTTAAAAGTGGATTAGAGGAAGAAGAAAGTTTGTTGGATTTGTTGTTGGGAGGTACTTGAGAAGGAAAGGAAAGGGGTGGTGAATTGACTGGTGGAGAATTACATTCATCTCTATCTTCCATTTCTCCAAAGTTTTTCTCTATTCCCAATACTGTGGTTGATGATTTCCCTATCTTATCATTAGTTGTTTTATTGGTATTATTATCAGTATAATTATTATTATTATTATTATCATTATAATTATTAGTTTTATTATTATCAGTATTATTGGTATTATCAGTATAATTATTAGTTTTATTATTATCAGTAGTATTATTATTCCTGTTGTTAGAAAGATCATCAATATCAGAGGAAGGATCAGTAAATTGAGAAAGAGTGGTATCATCACTGGGAAGATGGAGAGGAAGGGAAGAATCTTTATTATCATAATCAAAAGTAGTATGTTGAGATTCTTCATTGAGGGGAGAATGATTTTCGTTGGGAGATTGATTGAAAAAATTATCTCCGCTATCATCCTCACTTCTTTCGTGTTCACTTTTATGAATTAAAGAAGTGATTACCTCTTGTTTTTTTTCTTCTTGTTTTTTCTTTTTAAAGACAGGAAAACTGCCCCAACCCCAGCTCCAAGACAAATTGTTGGAATCTATTTCTTTTTTTTCGACCACTTTGTTTTTAGGTAAGGGAGGAGAATTTCCTTCACTTCCATATCCTTGTAAGGTTAATTCCATACTTTTTGAAAGATTTATTTCACTTTTGATTTCTTTTTCTATTTCGTTAATTTCCTCCACAAAAAATGCTTCCCCAGCGGCTCCTAACATCATTGTTAAATCTACATCATTCCCATTCACATTCAATGAAACCTTTTTTTGATTACTTTTTAAAACTTGGATTTTCCCAAATCTGATGTGAAATGGAGTAGAATGAAGTGTTCCATCTTCATGTTCCACCTATTCTCAATATTTTGTTAATAAATCATAAAATTCAAATTTGAATTATTTACCACTATTATATCCACTGCACCAGATAATGTTGCTGCATTCAAATTTAATAAAGAATGCAATCCATCGAATACTTTTCCCATGTACTTAAACGGTTTATCCATTCAAAATTTTTTTATTATCTTCAAAAACAATTTTTTTTTATTATCTTTGGTATTTTTGGGATTATAATTTTTCAAGTATCTGGAATTCATATAATTTGTTCAAAAGAAATTTTATTTAGATTAATTGGGAAATGAAAAGGATGATCAAAATAGGAAACAGAATCATGTTTATGGAGATGATTGATGATGGGGAAGATGTAGTTGTAGGACCAAACCAATTGGAACAACTTGCATTTGGGGAAGGGTTTGGTAAACATCCACATCCAACTTGCTTAACAGTGAAAGAATTTCCATTTCCCAAATTATATGATGTGGCACATCCCCAATCTTTAAAACTTTTGAAATTATTGAATAAAGTCAAAGTATGTTAAAAAATGATTACTTTTTATCATCTTTTGCAGGGCAAGTAGCTATTCCAGAATAATAAGGATAAATACATACACCAGTGGTGGTATCTTTTCCACACCATGCACAACTTTCAAAATATAATTTTATTCAAAATAAAATTTATATTTAAATTGAAAATCAAATTTTACCATGTGCAAGTACTATTTGATGCTCTTTCACCAATCAAAGTGGTGTTAATACAATCAACTTGATTAGTAAATTGCCCACAATTTATGTTTTGGGCGTGAGATAAATTCAATATTGTAAAAAATATTGAAATCAAAATAGCTTGAAAAAAATGATAAAGGAAATATTTTAACTATAAAAATTTACCTAAATACAAAAATTTCATTTGATATTTGAATTTTTTTTTTTTTAATAATTTTATAAATACAAGATATGAATAAGAAAAGTCCGATCAAGAGGTGATGAATTACTTTTATTACTTCAAAGCAAAATCAATTTTATTTTTTTTGTTACATCTAGTTTTATTTATACAGAGGATTAATAAAAATTATTTTCTTCAATAAAATAATAAAAAAAAAAATTAAAAAAAATTAAAAAGGTACTATATTTATAAAGAATGGGGTGTGGTAATTCGACAATAGAACAATTGGAATCAAAAGAAATAGATAAAATGTTAATCAAATCAAGAGAAATGCTCAAAAAAGAATTAAAAATTCTGATATTGGGTATAAAAAAAAAACATTTATTCTCAAAATTTTAAACAAAATTAATATATCCTCACTCTTAAGGAACTGGAGCATCTGGAAAGACCACCATTGTAAAGCAATTAAGAATAATTCATTTGAGTGGCTATAGTCAGCAAGAAAGAGCATTATTCAAGGAATTTATTCAATATAATATATTAAATAGTATGAAGGCTTTAGTAATAGGTTCTCAAAAATTTGGTTATGAAATACAAGGAAATAAGGTTAAATTTTTTTGATTTTTTGAAAAAAAGATTAAAAATCTGGTTATTTCCTTAGGAAATAATTGAAGAACTCATTAATATGACACTACAATTGGAACATATTTCCCTTGATGAGGATAGGGGACAAAAAATAAGAAAATTATGGGAGACAGAGGGAATTCAAAAGACGTATTTACATGCAAATCAGCTTCAAATAGATGATGGTGCTTATTATTTTATAAACAAAATTGATGAAATAAGCAAAAAAGATTATTGCCCGACAATTGATGATATTTTAAATGTGAGAATCAAATCCACAGGATTGAAAGAAATACAGTTTACTCATAAAAGTTATTCATTCAGGGTAGTTGATGTTGGTGGGCAAAGAAGTGAAAGAAAGAAATGGATTCATTGTTTTCAAGATGTCACTGCTATTTTGTTTGTTGTCGCCCTAAACGAGTAATTCCACTCAAAAAAAAAAAATATTAATCTTTTCAATAATAATTTTATTTCTTTGACAATCTTCCAATTAAAAATATATATAATTTATAAACAATAAATATTATTTGGATCAATTAAAATTTTTTTTATTATTTAACATTAAATTTATCATCCAAAAATAAATAGTTATGAGAGGGTTCTAGAGGAAGATCTCAAAACTAATAGACTCAGGGAATCAATAGATCTTTTTGAACAAGTTATTAACAATAAATGGTTTGCTGAAACCAACATTATTCTCTTTCTCAACAAAAAAGGTAAATTTATCACTTAATAATTTTATTTTATCAATTCTTTTATTCATATATGAATAATTTCAAAAAAGATATCTTTCAAAAGAGAGTGGGATTGTCGCATCTATCAAATTTTTTCGATGAATATAAAGGGAAAAATGAATATGGGCCTGCTTTTGATTTCATAAAAGATCAATTCCAAAATTCAGATAGTAATGAAGATAAAAGGGGAATATATTTTCATGAAACATGCGCGACTGATACTGACAATATAAAATTTGTCTGGAATGCAGTGCATGATATATTATTAAATAAGAATTTTGAGAATTTCTATTAACAAAAAAAAAACGAATTAAAACTTTTTACATTTTTCATTTCTTTTTTATTTTATAAATTGATCTGATTTTTCTTTATTGACTTTGATTTTTCTTTAATTCAAATTTAATAAAAACAGAAGATTCTAAAGACTATCTTCTTTTAGGTCCAATTCTTTGATTGTTATTTTTTTCCTCTTTTTATTGAGGTGGTAATTGTAGTATTGAAGACTTTCGTCCCTTAAAAAAACATCAAACAAAAAATAGACAAGTATTCCAATCAGAACCAACAACACTTTCAGAAAAAAAATTAATCAAAAAGAAATTTTTTTGAGAATGAATTTACTTTCTCTTTTAAATGTTTCATCCAGAGAATCGAAAATATTCCATGCTAGAAGATACAATTAAATTTTTTATTTTTGATTAATTGGATGTTTACCTCCTGTCCAACACATTACATTAAATATTATATCAACAAAACTTTTTTTTTTGTTTTGATTAATCATTTAAAAAATTGAATTTTTTTTTTTACGAGATTAAAAAATCAACAAATTTGATTTTAAAATTAAACTTTCTGATGTCCATTTGTGCAGATCCCATTCCAAATGGCACCCAATCTGTCCTCCATATAAATGTTCTAAAAACACCAACCCATAATCCTCCTAAAATCTATTTTAGGAGGAATCATTGTAAAATTTAAACTAATCTTTTTTTTTTTACCATATAAAAGTAATCTCTATATTTCACCCCTTTGAACAAATGTAAATCAAAAAGATTCCATATTCCAAGCCAATAAATTGTCTCCAAAATAGGAAATACAGAATTTCTTTATAGGATTAATTGAGTTTAGTTTTAAAATTGAAAAATTTTACTTCAAAATAGTGATTGTTAAGAATAATTTTGATTCTTGAACAAAATTTGTATGAATATTAACATTTATTTCTGTTTCCTCCTTTGTGGATGTATTAATATTTTCTTCTGATTCAATCAGCAGTGAGTTCGAATTATCCGTTAAATTATTAGTTTGATCCATTTTATTTTTTATAAAATAAAATTAAAAAAAAAATAGAATCCATTTATATCCTTATACAATGCCACTCCCATTTCAGAAAGTAAAGATAATTTAAATTTAATGTAGATATAATCCCATAGATTAAAAAAAACAGTTTTTTCAAGGTTAATTTTTTTGTTTTTGATTTATAAACACATTTTCTAATAATTCTTTAAAAATAGGCAAAAAGAAAACAGTTTGCAAGAAAATGGTTAAGAATAGCAAAAAATATACAATGAGGCAGGGTATATATAATTAATTTACATTATCCTCCAAAATTAATTGTATCACAGATTTCAAACAGAGTCTAATTAGTGGAATAAATATGAAAAATGCGGTCAAATTGCCTCATCAAAGTAATTAGAATAATAATTTTTTTTTTGCCAGCGGGTTAATTTTAAAATAAATCTTCAGATTATGATCAGAATGATTGGATAGCAACCCATATAGTAGGTGAGTATAAATGAATACAACATCCACCAAAATTGAAACAATTTTTTTTTGATAGAAGTAGGAAAATTCAATTTTAAAAATTAGTGAAATTTAATTTTAATAAATATGAAAAGCTCTAGTAAGAAATTTTTATAAAATAAAATTATTAATTTCTTATTAAATTATTCAGTAACACATTGATACTGATACATGATTTTATTTCTGATTTCTGCACGAAAGAAACATGTCCAACAATGAGTGCGGGAGATTCCTATACATACTACTGGGCTGATGAAAAAATCAAAAAACCCATTCAATGTAGTGCAACAGAATACGTAATACCCTTTTTCTTTTCTTTCAAATTAAATATTTTTTATTTTTATTTTATTTATTAATATTTTTATTTTTATTTTATTCATATTTTTATTATTATTTATTTTTCTTATTGTTTTTCTACGAACACAGGTTGAATTTTTGAAAAATTGGGTTAATGACCAATTTGAAAATCCTGAAATTTTTCCTCTTGATGGTAAAAAAATCATAATTATATTTTAATAAACTCTTTTCATAATTTTAAAAAACTAATTTACTTTCCCATATAAGAAAATCTAAAGTATCCCAAAAATTTCACTTCTATTGCAAAAAAGATTCTTTCAAGGTAATGTATAATTTATCTAACTTTTTTTTTAAACTTTTTTTTTCTTTCAGGTTGTTCAGGGTTTACGCTCACATTTATTATAATCACTACGAAAAAGTAAAAGAAATCTCGGCTGAATCACATTTATTCCTGTAAATGTTTTCCTAATTAATTCATTTTCTTTTTCATAAATAATTGTTTTTAGTTGCTTTAAACATTACTACTTTTTTGTGACAGAGTTCAAACTTGTATCTATTGATGAAATGATCCCATTGAAATCATTAATCTCCAAGATAAATAAATAAAAATAATTTTTTCTATCTCAAATATATTTTTATAATGCAAATTAATTTTTGGGGATGCATCCTTGTGACTCTTATAAGAAATATTTTGTTTTTAAATTTCAGAAAGTTTCTTGTTTTTTACAGTATGCTCGATAAAGTTATATATTTTAAAAATTTTTATTTTATAAAGACAAAAACTGTGATAGTTTTAATTACGAACAACTAATTGAACTGTAATGTTGTCATCTGAACCACAACAGTAAGCAAGATCTCTGAGTTGTTCGGCTACATGGTCGAGGAGTTTGTTGGATGGCTTCTCTTTTTGTAGAAACAAAGATTTTTGTATGAAAAGAGAAACATTTTCGTCAGAAAGTTCATCCCAAACACCATCACAACCCATAACAATACAAAATCTTTGATTTTCAATAAATTGAAAATCAAAAACATCACAAAAAGGTTTTGCAGAAACAAAAGGAGTCAAATAGAAATCTCCAAAAGCTCTACTAACTGCAAGTGTGCCATTTATTCTTTTATTTTCTACATAGCCACCTAGTTCCCTGATCCTGTCAGATTCCTCGATATCATAAGGTTTGTGATCGAAAGAAATCCTTTTGAAGGAAACTTCCTCAAGAGGATTAGAAGAGGATGGATAAACGATGATTGCACGAGCATCACCCAAATTTGCAACGAAAACTTTTTTGTTGATAATCAAAATGGCAAGAGCAGTGGCACCACAATGTTTGCTCCTTAGTTTTCCTAATTTGTAATATTTCAAAAGAATGTTGGTGTTTACTTCTTCAAATGTTTCATCCAAAGCCTTTAAGATTTCTCCATCTTCTTTTTCTTTCATTTCTTTGTTTTCAAACTCTTGGTTACTTTCTATTTTTTCTTCTCCTGGACAATGTTCCCACTTGAATCCCAATTTATTCGCAAGTATGACAGGAAAATAGTGAGCGCTTAGAGTAGCTACTTCCTGCGCAGCATGTCCATCAAAAATCAAAAACAAACTATTTTCCTTTCCTCCAAAATCTCCACAAACTGCCCAATCATCCTCCATCGTTGGCCTTTTACCTATATTTCCAAAATAAAAAAAAAATTGTTAGATTGAACATTTGAATGAAAATAAAAAAAATGTAAAATTATTAAATATCTTTTTCAAATTATTTTTGAAGAATTAATGAAATAAATATTTATTACCCAACATATCAGAACATCCATAAGAAATAAGAGGATCAGTGATAGGAGATTGAACAAAGTTTATTTTTTTGAGATGGAAAAGCTCAGAAAGCGAAATGTTGGAATCGTCTTCCACATCGAAAGAAAAGAGGGCGTCATGCGAAAGTGAGAGGATTGGGTTTTCGTTGAAATTCAAAATGACTTCCCTTTCTAATTGCAACAAAATATTAAATTGAATAATACATGAATAAAATATAATAATAAAACAAATAAAATAAATTTTAACAATTTTAAATGAAGAATAAATTAATAAAATGAAAAAATAAACAAAATAATCAATGAAATAATAAACTAAAAATAAATAGAATGAAAAAAGTGGATTACCTACAAGGTTTTGAAAAGAAGAAGGAAGAGAGGGGAGGAGATTGTGAGAAAGATCAAAAATCAAAAGAGAATAAAAAGGGTGGAAAAGATCAGGAAAAGAAGAAAAAGAATTGTGAGAAAGAGACAAAGAAACGAGGCAGGTGCAGTTTTCATAAAAACTTTCGTGAAAAGAAGAAATGTTATTGTGTGATAAATCCAGTTGTTCCAAGTTTGTCAAAAAGGAGAAATCCAACTCGTTGAAATAATTTTCATTCAAATTTAGTGTGGATGCGTATAACACTCTAAGTTTTGAATTTTCATTTTTAGTGATAAAAGATGGGAGAGATGTTAGTGGATTATACGATATATTTACCTTAAAAAGTAAAATAAATAAAAATTTCATAATTGAATGTATTTTTAATGTTTGTATTTTTAATTTGTATTTTTAATATATTTATGTAATGTAAAAATATATATTTAAAATAATTTTAATAATTAAATAAATATTTCATTGGAAATTTATTTAAGCAAGAATATTTATTATTACCTCCACCAAAGTGTTTTCATCAGAAATGAGGAAAGAAGGAAGATAGCGAAGAGAGTTGGAAGAAAGAAAGAGCTCCTTAATGGCAGGAAACAAAGGATAAACAAGGTTTTCTTCATTGAAAATTTCAAGATCTTCAATCTCCTCCCTGTTTCCTTCAATACCAACCTCTTCATTGATATTTTTACTATCAATATTCTCTTCTACATTATCAGTGTTGTTTCTTTCTTTGAGGGGGGAGAGAGTGGAGAGAGAGTTGAAAGAAAGATTGAGATGAGAAAGGAGAGGGAAAGAAGAAGTGTAAAAAGAGAGGGGGAGGGAGGAGAGGGAGTTGTGGGAGATGTCCAAGTGGGTGAGCGAGGTAGAGGTGGAGGTGAAAAAGTCTTCTTCGATGGTTCCCTTGAATTTGTTGGAATGCGCGCTCAATTTGGAAAGAGAAGAGAAAAAAGAAAGGAAAGAGGGAAAAGTGGAGAGGAGATTATCGCTTATATCTAAATCCGTCACACTAATTTGATATTCTGAGAGATCCATTTCTTCAGGGATGCTTTTAATACGATTACATTTCAATGAACAGGTGTTAAGAGAATAAAACAAGGTGAAAAAGGATGCGGGGAGAGCGGAAAGCAAATTATGAGAGAGATTGAGATTGGTAAGGTTGGTTAGGGAGGAAAGAGAATCATCAATCTCCTCTAATTTGTTTTCGCACATATTTAATTCTTCCAAATCAGTGAATAGAGAAATGGATGTAGGAAAAGAAGATAATTCATTGTATTGTAGATGAAGATGGGTCAAGGGAGCTAATGCGGAAGAGGGAGTCAAAGAATCAGATGAAGAGAAGAGGGAGGAGATTTGATTAAAAGAGAGATCAAGTGATTTCAGAGAGGGAAGCTGGAAGAAGAGGGGAGATACTTTTGTCATTTTTGTATTTTGAAGATGGAGGGAATTTAAATTCTCCAAACAAAGATAATGGGAATGAAATTGATTGACCAAAGTTCCATTCAAATTTAATTCCTGTATCTGCTTCAATTCTCCAATTTCCTTTGGTAAAACTGATAGAGAGATATTATAAGATAGATCCAAACATTCCATCTCTATCAATTCATTAATGTTGTTGGGAATATCATTCAATTCGTTTTTTGAAAAATTGAATTTTTTCATGCTGGGTTTTTCAGATATAATCTTGTCAAGTGATTTTATTCCTTGATTGGATCTATCAAAAGTAGGCAATCTCTTTTTCAAAGGTGGCTTTTCGGTATTTACATCTGTTTTATGTATGAACAATTTTCTAGTTGGTCTTTGTGGAACATCCTCTCCTACTTTATCTACATTTTCTTTTTTTATTTCCAGATTCACAAGATTTACAAGTTTTAATTCTTCATTTGAAAATGATGATAAAG
Organism: Cochliopodium minus; assembly: GCA_024220525.1. Classification (NCBI taxonomy): domain Eukaryota; phylum Discosea; order Himatismenida; family Cochliopodiidae; genus Cochliopodium; species Cochliopodium minus. The sequence goes on along the minus strand of JAMYWO010000050.1, from coordinate 3,725 downwards.
GCAAATTTGTTGGTATTATATCATCTATTTCCTTTTCCATCACTTGTATAACATTTTTTAGAATTTCAAAATTTTTTAATTCATTTTTCAATTCTTCTATTTCCTTCAATGCTATTGATAATTTATTTTTGGTTTCATTATGTGCTATCACCTCATTATCCAATAGTTGTTTAAAATCATCCATATTTTTTTTTTTATTATAATTTTTTAATTTTATAAAATTATAAATTTTTTTATTATGGACTTTTATGGAAAAATATCAAACACTCTTGAAATAACAACTATCCATCAATAATAATAAAAAATTACTTTATTTACTATTCATTTTATTTCGAATATTGAAAAAAAAAAAAAAGTTTTTTTTATAAAGAATTTTTTTTCTTCTCGAAATCTTGAATTGCAGCCTTAATTGCATCTTCTGCCAACATAGAACAATGCAATTTTACTGGAGGAAGAGAAAGATGTTTTGCTATCTCTGTATTCTTTATTTCTTTTGTTTCTGTCAAAGTTTTACCAATAATAAGCTCGGTCACATAGGAGCTACTTGCAATTGCAGAACCACAACCAAAGGTTTTAAATTTTGCATCAACAATTACTCCATTTTCTACCTTTATTTGAAGTTTTAAAACATCTCCACAAGATGGATGACCCACTAATCCTGTTCCAACATTTTTTTCACCCTTAGCAAAAGAACCAGCATTTCTTGGATTATTATAATGATCAATTACTCTCTCATGATAGAATCTTGTTTTTAAATTAAATAATTGATTTGTAGTTTTGAAGATATTCTTGTTCAATTTGGTTAATTTTATTGTTTGAGTGTTAAATTTTTTCATTTTTTTTTTTATTTTTTTAATGGCTTTATTTGTGCACTTCATTAAAAAATATCAATAATTTTTAATTTGATATTTTTTGATATAAATCTATTTTCTGCTTTATTATACAAAATAAATGAATAGATAACTCCATGAGGAACATTAACTTTAGATGAAAATAAAAAATTAATTTTATTAATATTAATATTGATAATAATGATTGAAATCGAGACAATTCAAGAGAGATTTGAGATGATGGTGAAAGTTTGAGAATTTGTTGACATTTTGGATGAAAATCTTTTTCTGATTATAGTAAAGGGAAGATACAGAAACAGAACTCTCAGAAAAAGAGTTACACAAATGAAGAATTTCAAGGAGAGAAGAAAAAAGAAGGGGAGTAAAAAGAGAAAGAGAAGATTGGATGTTTTCAAGAAAAAGGCTGTGAGCAGAAATAAGCTGATCTAAATTGGAAATTTTCTTTTGTTGGAGAAGAAGTATGAAATTGGACCATTGTTGCTCAACACAGTTAAAGTAGAAATAAGTTTGTATATTTTTGATAAAGTTTATCATATCAGAAAAGATGATTCCGATGAAAATGTTTTTGTTTCTTTCTTCTTTAGAAAGGGAAAAGGGAGAATTGGTGAGAGATTTGATACTTTTCCATCTTTTGGTCAAATTTCTTTCCGTCGCTTTCACTCTGAACAAAAAGTTGAAGAGATTAGAATAGGAGAGCATTTCTTTTTTTGTTAAAATGACATCTATTGGGGATTCCACTTCAAACCCTAATGAAAAAACTTTCCATCCGTTTGCTTCTACATCTTCTTTTTGGTTTTCTTTTTTTTTTGTTTTATTTTCATCCATGTTATCACTCACTGAAAATTGGAAAAGAGGAAGGGAGGGTTCAAGAAGTGAAACAAAAAGGTTAGATTGTGCCATATTGAGAAGGGAAGAATAAATAGAAGAACTACTCGAAGAAATATTTGAATTACTTGAAGAAACATTTGTATTTGAATTGGAAGGAGTACTATTTTTATTAGAAAGAATGCTTGTATTGGTGTTATTCGTTTTGTTATTCGTAATATTGAATTTATTCTTGTTGGTGTTTGTATTTGAGGGAGTAGTAGAAGAAGAAAGAAGATTCAAAACATGTTGAAGAGAGGAAGAAAGAAGAGGGAGAGAAAGAGAAGAAGAGGGAGAAAAGAGGAGATCATTGTCGCAAAACTCATCTAATATTTTCTCACTAAAACCAGCATCACACAACAAGAAAAATTGTTTGAGGAGAAAACATTTCAAAAAAAACTTGTGTTCGACTTTGACACTTTCCAGTATGAGAGAAGAAATTTCCTCTTTTCTTTTCTTAATTGAAATTTTTAACTCGGTGACATCCAACTTTTGAATGTTGATCTTTTCTGTCAAAAGAGAGGAACTCAAAAAAGAGGAAGGGGTGGTGGAAAGAGAAAGATTTCTGCAGCACAAATTATAAAAGTTGAGAGATTTCCCAATCATCAAAATCTCATTGGCGATTTCGTAAGAGAGGACAGCGAAAACAGAAGAAGAATAAGAAGAAGGAACATTGGCTACCAAAACTTTCTCTTTCAAAGAGTATTTGTTCTTCCAAATGAAAACGCTTTCCACATTCTTTTTCTGAACGAAAGTAGGATTGAAAGAAGAAGAAGAGGAAGAAAAAGAAGTGGAGGAGGAAGAAGAAAAGAAAGGAGAGACAGAAATGAAAAACTCTTGTTTTGGATCATAAAAAGAACCATCTGTCAACCAATTGTTCAGCATAAGAAAAATAGGCATGGAGGAATGGTGGAGCACTACTTGGCATACTTGTACTCTTATTCTCTCGTCACTGTGAACGCAAAAAGAGGAGAGGATCTGCAAGATGCTGCTTCCTTTTTTGCTTCTTATTTCCTCTATCATTCTCTTCATCACCCTCATTTTTCTTCCTCCTTCCCCCATCATACTAAATAACCTAATCAAGGAGATTCCTTCTCCTTTCAAAGTAAATTCATTTCAAAACAAAATTTTAAAAATAGCAATCAATTTTGATGTAAAAACAGAATTTAAAAGTAAAATTAAAGAAATTAGAATAAATTTTTTAATTAAATCTTTATAAAAAAAAAATTTTTAAAGAGCATTAAAAAAAATTGGAATTAATTATTAAATCAAAAAAAAAAAAATTATTAAATTTAATAAATCACAAAATTAAAATAATTGAAAATGATATAAAATAGAAAATAGAAAAGAATTAATTTTCTTCTTACCTTTTTGGGAGGTGTTATTTTTATGTTGATTTTCCAAAACGGTGATTAATTTTAAATATTCTTCCACGATGCTTTGAACACCCCTCTTGACACCTTCTTCCACCATCCCCTCTTCCTCTACTTTCACCTTCAAATAATCCATTACTTCTTTTACTTCTCCTCCCATTCTCCCTATTCTCTCACTTATTTCTTTCATTCCCTTTTTAATTTTTATTTCTTTATTATTATTTTTTGTGTTTTTATTATTATTTAATTTAATTAAATTATTTTTCGAAATTTCCTCTTCATCCTCTCCCAATCTTAGCACGAACCCTTTTTCAGTGTATTTAAAAAGATTTGTTTCTATTCCTTGAAAAACGAACAAAAGTTCTGTCACTAATTCTCTTTCGTTGATTATATCGACCATTTTATTTCCTCCTTTGATATCCATCTCATTTTTATTATTCTTATTATCAACTTCCAATGTGTGAGTATTAAAATTATTATTGCTATTGTTGGAATTATTGTTGCTATTATATAATGAAAGTGATTCTATATTTTGGGCGATCTTTTTCCCATAATTGATTGGTGCATATTTATTTGATTCTTTCTCTTTCATTTGTTTGTAAAGAAAATATAAGAGATTCCATATCGTTTTTTTATT
>JAMYWO010000049.1:131853-186931 GCA_024220525.1 Cochliopodium minus | reverse complement strand
ATAATAAAGGAGGTTCTAGTTACGATGTTTTGGAGAGTATATTGGAGCAAGATACAAAAATAATACCAACTCATATAACACTTGTGACCTTGGAATCATTGAAGAAATATGGCCCAATTTTGGTTTCATCATTCGCTGTATACAAAGAATTTGAACAACCGGATATCTTCACTTATGAAGGAAAGATACACTCCACCAATTTTGTCAAAATAGTCTTCGATGGGATCCCAAATTTGGAACAGATCAAAGATGATCTATCAAAAGCAGGAGAATTAATCCAATTTTCTCATGATCAGAATTGTGCAGTAGCTGAATATAAAACCAGGAATGATGCTGTGAAATCAATTCAATTATTAGACGATAAATATCACATATCCTTGTATAATAATATAGATGAAAAAGAAAAGGAGGGAATTCATTCGATGATAATAATTGGGATTAGGTATGATGAAATGAAGAAGAAAAATTTTTTTCTCCTTCAGAATTGGTGGAAGGGTAAGCAATTCATTGAGGTTGATTCTCAATATCTCGATGAATGTAAAAGTAAATTGTATTATGTGGAAACCAAACAATACAAAATTCCAAATCAATTTAAAGTCAACATCAAAAATCATTATGCCGAAAATCAATGTGATAAACAAGAGGGAGAGAAATATGATGAAGGACCAATGAAGAATAATTTTTATCCCTTGGGAAATTAATCCATAACAAAACGATGCAGGGAAATAACTCAATATATTTAAAGAAATAATCAAAAAAAATTGAAGTTCAAAGTTGAAGAGAAATATAAAGCAAATCTTTATAAATAAAATAAAATTTGATGATAAATCAATTTTTATTGGGTGCTTTAATTAATCATAAGCCTGAGGAAAGATTCTGGGAAGATGATATTCCCTTGATTAAAACCAACAATAAAACAGCGGATTTTTTCAAAGTTTCATCAGATGGGTACGACGCCATTTGGATTAATGAACAGGATAAAGACCCTATCAAAGAGGTGGAAATCATCATCCCAATAAATTGGATTCTATTTTATCCTTGGATAATGTATTTAGAAGAGGGTTGTTGGGTAGAATGTTGGTTAATAATGAAATTTTTTTTGAATTAAATTTTAAAGATTTTCAAAGAATTTACATTTTTTTCAAAATTTTATTGAAAACAAATATTTAAATTTGAATTTTTTTGGCGCCAAAAATCAAATAAAAAATAAAATAACTGAAAAAACTTTTCATAAAAATAAAAAAAAAGAGATAATTGAGAAAGAAAAAAAGAATGAATAGAGAACAATTAACTCCAAATACACCACAATCCACAAGGTATAAAATTTAATTCAAATATATATTCTTTTACTTTTCTATTTGAAAAAGAGTAAACAAGGTGTTGAATTTTGTGAGAGAGGAAGAAACACCTATCAAATCAACAGTAAAAAAACAATCAAGATCAACAAGATTGCCAGAGGGGAGAGAGCCATTGAGGGTTGTGTTTAGAGCGAGAGAACATCCAAACAGCTATATCGAGTATTTCTCTCATAATTGCATCAATATCAAGAGCGACAATTTGGATTCCAAACAGAATTATACATTCAGCAAGGTCTTTCCTGCAAATTGCACCCAGAAGGATATATTTGTGGATGTTACATTGCCATTGATGAATAATTTAATGGATGGAAAGAATGGATTGTTATTTTCATATGGAGTGACCAATGCAGGTAAAAAAAAAAATAAATAAATAACGATATAAAATATTTGATAAATTAATAAATTTCATAAAAAAAATAAAAAATAAATTATCTTCAAAATATCCACTTTTCCTTACTGATACTTATTCATATTAGGTAAAACATATACGATCTTTGGGACTGAAGAGAACAAAGGTATTCTCCCAAGAACACTCAAGCTCCTATTCAAATCTCTCCATAATGCAAATGATAAGGATGATGATGATTCTGAATCGGATGATGATTTGGAATTGGATGTTGATCCTAACTATAAACATGCCATAATTATCTCATTTTGCGAAATATATAATGAAGAAATCTTTGATCTTTTTGAAGTAAATAATTAACCGAATTTTTAATTTTTCTCTGAATTATAATTTTTTAATTATTTTTTATTTAGATCACAAAACAAAAAAAACTTAAAATAGTAGAAAGAAACAAGTCCATCTTCGTGCAAGGACTCACAGAAAAAACAGTTCACAGCTTGAAGAGTGCAATGGAATGGGTTGAGATCGGAAGAAAGAACCGAGCAACAACCGAAACAAAACTCAATCTTGAATCCTCCAGAAGTCACTGCATCTTCACCATAAAGTTATGTAAAATACCAAAGAAAGTAGATAAAGAAGAACTGAGAAAAGTAAAAAAAAGAAAATGAAAAGTTTTTTTAAAATTTAATTCGAAAAGTTTTTTGAAAGATTTTTTATTTGAAAAGTTTTTTTAAAATTTAATTCGAAAAGTTTTTTAATTTTAATTTGAATTTTTTTACAGGATCCTTCTAAGTACTTGATATTCAGCAAATTGTCCATTGTTGACTTGGCAGGTTCCGAGCGTGCAAAAAGAACGGAGACCACTGGTGCGCAACTCAAAGAAGCATCTAAAATAAACACTTCACTCCTCACTTTCACACGTGTGATAGAGTATTTGAGATGGTAAAAAAATTTTAAAAATTTTATTTTTATTTTTATTTAATTTATTTTTATTTATTTTTTTTTAACATTTTTTTTTTTTTTTATTTTTTACAATTTTTTTTTTCAATGAAGGAATCAAAGATACCCTAACCAACTTAAGGTTGTACCCTTCCGTGAGTCGACACTCACAAGATTGTTCCAAGACTNACTGAAAACTGATGTTCTATACCACCAAATGTGCATTGGAATTTTGATGGAAATTTCAATTCTTCACTATCGCTGAATGAGTGAAAACGGAAATTCAAAAAAATGGGAGTTGAGCTCGTACTCAAAATTGGAACAAGATATCAACATGGATCTCAAACCATCAACTTAATACCACACAACACACTATTTCTCGATTGCCAAGATTGATATATTCAAAAGGGTATGGATATATTTGAATATATATATATAAAGACATTCTTTGATATAGAATCATTCCTAATTTCATATGATGAGAGATATAAAATCCAATTATTTTACTGTATTTGAAAATATATTTTTTTCATATTTGATCATAATAAAATATAAAATAAATAAAAGAAAAATGGGTCAATGGAATCAAAACAAAAATCACATGCTTTCCAATATTTGTAAAATACCAAATATTTAAAATAAAAATATATTTTTTATATAAAATAATAAATTCTCAATAATTTTTCCAAGAGATAACATCGATTTGTAATTAATAAATTTTCAAAAGATATATATATATATATTTTCAAAAATTTATATATAAATTTTATATAAATTCATATTCTTTATATATCTTATTAAAAATTTTTTTTGGAAAGAAAAAAAATATGATAACAAGCTAGAATGGAACCATAGCCCTCATCGTTGAATATCAGACAACCTACCATCACACTGTTTGTTCATAATCATATATAAAACGAATTAGAATTTTGAAATGATAAAAATAAATTACTTTTTTGAATAAAATTTTTTTAAAAATGAATGGTTTAATAATTAAATTTTTAATGAATGATTTCTTTTCAACTTTCCATTTCTCTTGATAATGCATTGTATCTCTTTGAAAAATTAAAAAAAATTATTGAGAAAATTTTTCCATCCTTATCAGAATTAGAATGCATTCATAATTAAATTTATAAAAAAAATTAAATTAAATAATAAATAAAAAAAAAAATCAAATTTAATTAAAAGGAAATAATTTAATTTTTATAATTTGAGAATATATAAAGCGGAATTACGGTATAGTAATTCTTGCTTTTAAATCTCAAAATTAAAAAATTTGTGTGTATTAACAATTTAAATTCTTTTGATAAAAACATATTTTGTTTGCCAAAACAAAAATGAGAAAAACAAAAATGAGAAAAAAAGAAAAAAGAAAGAAAAATAAATATGTCAAAAAGAAAAGAAATAGAAAAAGTACTTATGAACATACAACAGTATATATTAAAAAAAGTTCAGATGAGTTTGATGTGCAACAACAATTGCCTGTTCTCTTTAATGAAATGAAAAAAGCACAGTATCATATCACTGATAAAAATAGGAATTTTGCAAGAATTATTTTCAAGGATTTAAAACAAGCGAAAAAAGCAATAGAAATTTGTGAAAAGAATGAGAATTTGGGATTGATTTGTATATTCAGTGATTTGGATATATATTTTCAATCTAAAATCAATAGAGAATTCTTCTTTATTCAGAGCCAAAATCGTTATTATAGGTGTAGTTCATTAAAAGAAGCAAAGGAAACATACAAAAAGATAAAAAATCATAGTTATACTTATTTTTCGAATGGATCGAATAAATTAATATTTACAACTTATTTGGTAAATATTGAAATCCATCTTCATTTTAATTCTCAAATTTAAGAAAAATAGGCAAGTTATGACGATACAGAGAGAAATGATCTGATTTATAAACTCAAAATTTATAGAGAAGATAAAGAAAAGCAAAAGGAAATTAATGGAGAAATTAAAGAACAATTAAAATTTATAATGGAGAATTATTCTTTTGAAAATGATGAAGTAAATGAAAACATTTTTGATTATCAACCTATAGAGAAAACAGATTTTTATAAAAATTCTTTCATTACTCCCCTTTTTCTCATCAAGTGGATTTTTCTAATTTTTTTTAAAGAATTTTATTCTCATATCAAGGATATGAAAGATACTGTCAAAATTTTGACTGATTTCCTTTACGATCCTACTCCTTTGGGAGGTATAAATTATTTTTTTTGACAATTTTATTTCATTTTTTAATACAATAGGTTGTGAAAAAGGAAATTGTTTTAATACAAATTGGATTGAAGAAGCACTTAAAAGAAGATTATTTACAATATTTTTGAATCCTCCCTTTTGTTCAAAGATTTATCCTATTTCCTTGTTTATCGAAAGAATTTTGAAGGAAATTCAGAAAGAATTTCTTCATAAAAAAATTTTGAATATTTTTCTTCTCATTCCATTGAACGCCAGCACTGAATATTTTGGGAAGATATGGGAATCATTCAAATCTATCACCTTTTTGCCACCAATCAAATTTGATGGTTATCCAACTCCTTTTACAAAATCTCTAGTTTTAGTTCAATTTACAAGTGAGGAATTGGAAAGTAAAATAGAAATTGATGAAAGAATTTATTATGATAATCGCATGGTCACAATTTTGAAGAGAAATCCAAAAAATTGAAGAGGAAAATTTTTTCATGATCATTACTTCTATGATTAGGGATGTCTTTGTGATGCAATGGCCCAATATGAAATAAAAAAATAAAAAATATAAAAAAAAAAATTAAAATATTTTTGGTCTATAAATTCTTTTCTCTTTCAGATCAATTGAACAATAAGTTCAAAAATAAAGATGGAAAAGAAAAATTCACTCTTGTTTGAATGGATAAATTTAATGGTGGAAAAAACATTCAAAGAGTGCAAAGAAGATGACCCAAAAAGGATTAAGGAAAAAGATCCCAAGGGATTCATTTCAAATCATATCTTCAATGAATTTCAACCAATATTTGATAAATTAAATATCATCAAGAAAAGATTTATTTCATATTTTGATCAAGCCACAAAAAATCTTCAACTGAAAAACAAAAGCTTCATTATTGTAATTCTTTAAAAATTTAAATAAAATAATTTACTCATATTCTCTTAATTAAAAAAGAAGGATAGTTCTTCAAATTATGGGATGTATATTGAAATCTATTCGAATTTTCCCCCAAATATTGTTTTTAAATCTTTGTCAGAATCCTTAGGGGACCACCCCTCGGGTTTCGTACACGAAGATTGTAAACTTGACAAAGGGGAAAAGATTGATTTCAATTTTAATGGTCCTTTTATTTTCGATTTTATGGGAAATCATACAATCATTAAGACCTTAGGGGACCACCCCTCGGGTTATGATATTGATAATCCTATGAAAGCTGAAAAACAAAAAGGGACAATTGTTTCTATTTCTCCTCATCTCAAAATTAAAATACCAACCAATATTAAAATTTCTTCTGAAACCAAAAAAAGAGACCGAGGAGATTTTGTTGGAGAAAATCATATTCAAACTCCACCTAAAAAGCAAGACTCTTTCTATTATTTATTTGAAGAGATATTGGGAATCTTCATTTCTTTAAAATTTGAATATGATCAAGGATCCACTTCTTCTTTAAAAAACATTATGGGCTGCATCTTTTCTTCTTTTAGGCCATTTCTTTCAAGATTTTTCGACGAGAATACAATTAGTGGGACACTATCTTCCAATTTTGAAAAATTGCTTCAAAAAACCAAAAATAATGATGGATATTTTTTAATGGCAATTTTTTTAAATCAACTATACAGTTAATAATTTATTTCTTGAATAGGAGAAATTGATAGGAAAAGTTTTTGATGTCAAATTTGCCATTATTTCAAGAAGTGAGGGGAAAGGTTCAAAGATTTTTTTAAAGTATACTTTAGGAAATAATTTTTGATCCATACAAATTTTTAACTTTATAAAAAAAATCATTTGGAGATATAACTAGACATGTCCAAAATTTACAACTTTGTTAGCAGATATAAATTAATTACTAACAAAATTTAAACTGTTGTAAAATTTTGAACATCTCTAAGATATAACCCAAATTTTAAATTTTTATTTTTAATTAGTTGTTCTTTTTGTTTGAAAGGAATTATCAAAATAAAAAAATTATCAAAATAAAAGAAAAATCACTGTAAAATGGAAAAAATTATATTTATTTCTGCAATTGAAGAAATACAGATGGATATATATTATAATAAATGAAAGTAATTGAAAGAATATTCAGGGTGATAACATAAAGTATTTGACATTTGTTCATTTTGTTCTCATGATTTCTTGATATATAATTTTCAAGAAATAATTTGAGAAAAATAATAGATTAATTTTGGAAATGACGAAATATTTGTGTTATTGGGAAGATATAATACCAGGTGAATGATTATTTCTTTATTCAGTTATATGGAAGAAAATAAAATGTTCATCATATCCAATTATACATTTATATACATTTTTCTTCCATATATTATGTTCCTATTCATCGTTTTATTAAGAAAATTAATTTTATTAAAGTGATAATTATTATTTGATCAAAATTTTTTCAATTTTGAATAATATTTTTGATCAAAAAAAAAAATACAAGTATTTTGGAATCGCATTAATGAAATATTTTTAGTTTAATTTTTTTAATAAAATTACTAAGATTGAGAATTTTTTATGAGTATCGATTGCCTTAAATTACAATTGATTTTAGAATTATATTGATTCATCATTTCAAATGATTTTCCAAATAATTTTTTTGGGGATACTTTTTTTTTGTTTTAATTTTGATGTGATTCTTGGTTGTTTGCTCGGTAAAGTTTCCAGAAAATTCCTTTTCAAAAAGATCCAAAGAAAGATCTTGAATGATTTGTATTGATCTGGTATTTGAAAATTGAAAATTTTTTTGTGAGAATTTAATCTGCGCCTTAAAATTTGAGCAATTTTTATATCTCAACATAAGGTACTATATAATTGATCAAGGAGATACAAATCATCATTTATTATCATTGTATATGTTGATTAATTTATATCCAATTATCGATCATTTTTACTAACACATTTTCATTCAAAACATTTTCTTGTAAATTTAATCTACTCAAATAATTTGGATCAATTTTCATATTACAAATAAATTTCCTATTTATTGATCAATTATCTATGTAATAGTTTTGAGTAATATTCACACTTAATCGATAAATTCTGTTATAAAAAATTTCCCCTTATTCATAAGGGGAAATTTTTACATGTGTCTGGATATCCAGACACATATTTTTAACACGACAAAAAAAATATCATTCATCTCTCTATTGAGAGATATCTTCTAATTTACAATTGATATTTACATACATTGAATGGTGAATCGCATAATTATGAAAATTATTTTTCCTTATGATTATTTAAATATTTTATTTGATAGTGATTTTTGTTTTGATTTCGATCTTAATAATTAAAAAATTAATAAAATTCTCCAATTTTCGATTATTTTTACAAATTAATCAATCCTCTTTTTAAAAAGGTAATCTATTGGCCAAAGGAGATGAACAATTTGGAATTCTGAAAAAAACGAATATTATTGAAAGATCAAGAAACTTAGAGTCAACGAATCTAAAACTTGATTTACATTTTCAACCATTGGAAGGTAAATGCATTTTGGATTATTAAAAAAAAAATTTTACAATTTATTATTTGAGATGATAAAATTCTAAGAAAATCAATTCCTGAAAAAGTTAACAATCTATTGCCAAATCACAATAGTAACTTTAAATTTTTTTTGGATTGTTTATTTTCTATTTATAATTTTTTTCCAAAAGACTCGTTAGAACAGAAAGGTATTTTGTTAAATAATTTAAATTTTTTTCTTAATTTATTCAATAGGTTCTTATCCATATTATTCGCTTATCAAAAACTTTAAAATCTTTGATTCAACAATGGGTAAAAATAATGAAAAATTTAAATTCGATTTCTTTACTTTTTAAAATAACACACGATTGTATTGAACAATGAATTTTTTTATAAAATTTGAACAAAGTTATTAATTTGGATACCAAAAGAAAACAAAAAATAAAATTTTCTCTTTCAAATAAAGATAATTTATTATGGTCTACAAGGAGCATTCCCCAAAAATTATTTTTTTGGATGATCATTTGAATATGAAATCAAGATATTGTAATTTCAAATTTTAAAAATCAATTTGATCAAAAAACCATTCTACTTGAAATCAACTGAACTCGATTATTTTAAACTAAAATATTTCAAAGAATTCACTCAGGATTTTTATAATATTAAAATAATTGAATAAGATTTGATCCATGTAATTTGGATCTATATTCAAATCTCAATATGATAATAAGATCCAAAATTAATTTGAATAATTTATTATATCATCGATCATTTTAACAACAAAATTGTTGATCCAGATGGATACCCATATCTTCATCTCCATTAGTGGAATATTCAATTATTCACAATAATCTCTTACATAAATATCTGCAAATATTCAAATAGTTGAAGTGTTTTTTGAACATATTTTTAGTTTCTTTTCTTTTTCTAATACAAATTATTCTTCATCTAAAGCAATAACTTAATTAGCTTAATGAAAATTTGTTGGTAAAAATGATTGTTAATTGGATCAACATTAATCAATATATACAAATGATAATAAGATATTTGGATCTCATTGATCAATTATATTTTGTTGAGATATAAAAATTGATCTAAATTATATGGCGCAGATTAAATTCTCACAAAAAAATTTTCAATACAGATGAACAGTATTCAATTGAATTAATGAATTTTAAAAAAGGGGAATATGTATATTCTTCAATCTTTGTATGTTTATTTTCATCAGTCCAACAAAATTTCAAAAGTGTCTTAAAATAATATTTTAAAAATTAGTTTGCTTATGAAGAAAAATCAATTTTATTAAAATTTTTTTTAAATTGATTACAGAAGGGCCCATAGCACTCAAAAACGTTGGAAATTCTTGTTTTCTTGGAGCTGCAATACAAATTTTGATGAGGATAAGTTCAGTTAAAGAACAAATCACATTAGAAGAAAATGATGGATTTTTTGGGTATCTCTCAGCTTTTTTTAAAGGAAAATGTGATTGGGAAAAAGTTTTCAAAAGCTTTTTTCAAATTCCGAGTGCTAGAGATTTAAAGATAAATGATCAAGAGGATTGCCAAGAGGCCCTTAACATTCTTCTGGATTATTTACCAGACACAACTCAAAATTTTATCTCTATAAACAATTTAAATGCAATTTATTGTGATGATAATATAAAATCACTCGCTGGTGATCCATCCAAAATGTTTACACTTGAATTCAAGAATGGTGTAGATTTTTCTATTCAGAATTTTCTTGATCATTTTAACACATCAGAGGAAATTTCAGAATGGGGATGTGGTAATAATAATTGTGGAAAAATTCATATCAAGAGATCATTTCTCTTGGATCTACCTGAAAACCTTATATTTCATGTAAAGAGGTTTGACAACAATCTCAAAAAAATTGAAAAAGAAGCCCAATTCCCCTTAGACTTAAAAATCAAAAGTTTAGCTGAAACGAGTGAATATTATCTTGACAGTTTTGTTTGTCATTCTGGAGATTTGGGGAGAGGTAACTTTTATTCATAAAAAAAATAACTAGATGATAAATTTTTTAAAAAGGACATTATGAAAGTGTTATCAATCACGAAGAAAAATGGAAGAAAATCGATTTTGATAAAGTTTCCAATTATGATTTCAAAGGGAACTACTCTCTTGCCACAAAACAAGTCTATTTATTGTTGTACAAGAAGAAATCTTCCTCATTAACAGCTATCGACCATCATCTCTCTCAGATTTTACCAATTTATGATCCAGAAACAAAACTCAAAATATCTTTTCTTAATGTCAGTACTGATGAATTACCTAATTTTGATCAGTTTCATAAATTTGAGTTTTTGTTGATAGAAAGGGATACAGGTGGAAATAAGCAGTTTGCAAAATTTGTTCCCAAAATTAATAAGCTAATTCTTTTTACGGGACATGATCTGAAAGTGGATAGACAGTTCTGGCAAAAAATTTCAAAAGAATTGATGTATGAATTTCAAATTTTTTTAATATTTTGAAAATTCTTTTTTAATATCAAAGAATTGAGCCAATAGAGAGATTTTATTCAATTCTTTTTTCTTTGTTTAACAATTTGGAAATCAATCTAGCCAAGAAAGTTGTCTCAAGAATGGGGTATGACTTTGATGATTCGTTCAATAGACCATCACAATTTCAATCTACTCAAAGAAAATTGAATTTTGAAGACATAAAGATGGATTCCAAAAAAGAAAATGGTTTTTTTTTTTTGAAAAAAAAAAATTGAAAAATTTCTTATTTTTTTTTTTATCAAATAGAAATGTTGCTAATTAAGAATAAAATCTCCAACTTAGAACAAGAAAAGAATCTTTTAATACATCAAAAAGATCTTTTGCAAAGAGAAGTTATATATTTAGGAAAATGCGAATATCTTGGGACGTATTCTTCTCTCAATCAAATTGAATTGAATATAGATAAAGAGATTACTGATGATAGAATGATTATCTTCTTTCATCTGAAAATTAGGGAAGAATTTTTTCCTTTCAAAATCAATTTTCGGGATGAAAAAATTGGTTGCGATATTAAAGTGGATGAGGGAATTTTGGTGAACTTGCTTGAAAAGTTAGGTGAAGAATGGAAGTAAATGTTTAAATTTGATTATTTTAAATAATTTTATTTTTTAAAGAATTCAAGGCCTCACTTCGATAGAGATTGAATTGATGAACATAATTTCAGAAAAATTTCCGAAAGACACAAACAAAATAAATTTCGAAGATATGGAGGATTCTGATTATTCATATAATAATGTTGGAATAGAAAGTGAAGAACAGGAAATAAGTAATTTTTATTAATCCTAAAATAAGAAATTTTTTGATTTTTTAGATGAGCAAAATGTAGAAGAAAGAATAGAAAATGAAGCAAATTCTCCCATGAAAACTTTAAAAGAGATGTATGAAGAAATCAAAACTTTGAAGTCAGAGCTTGAGAGTGAGAAACAACGATCGGAATTTTTTGAAAGTAAGTATGAAGTTGCACTGGATTACATTTGCGAGATATCTTTAGAAAATTTAGAACTTAAAACAAATAATTTGAAAGAGAATAATGGAATTAATAGGGAATCAAATGAAGAAAATGTAAATTTCATTTCAAATTTCTTTTTTTTTTATCAATAATTTTTTAGGTGCAAACAAAAGTTCCTTTTAATGAAACAATTGTAATTTTTTTTTTTTTAATTTCCTGATGTATTTTTTCACATTTTATTTAAAGGATATAGCTCGAACTGTAACCTTTAGTCATTCATTTTCGACTAACAAAGAGGACAATCTCCTGACACAAGTATCCAATAATTTCGATCCAAAATTTGACAACTCTAGATCATGGTTTTATATTCCCAATTTAAGGAAGCTACCTTGCAAAGCTCATCCCAATGAAACTCATGTTTTCTATTATGATTTGAGAACAAAAGGTACAATCACGTTTGGTGCATTGTTCAAAGAAGGAGTCGTAAAACTAGGAACAATTCATTTTTTGGTTTATGCTTTAAGAAATGAGCCTTCACATTTTTTTTGGAAAACTTCATATGCTAAAAACTATATGAAATATATTGATGAAATTGGTTCTCCTGGATACAGCCCAATTTCGTTATGGAGAAGTAAATTCACAAAAATTTTTATAACTAAAACCAAATTCAAATTAGGATTTTATTTAACAATATTTCAAAATCTTGGAAATTAATACCAAAATTTTGGGTTCTGTATTATCAGATCATTTCAAGTATTATGCTTGTAATCATGGTGAATATTGTTTAATTGAATCACTTTATCTTTTAAATGCATTCAAATGATTTTACAATAAAATAAATTTGGGATGCTCTTTATGCCCCTAATAACCTAACTATAATGAAAAGATAATTACTTTATTTTTCCTTTTAATTTCATGAAATTGATTTAATGTTTGCTCTATAAATATTTATTAATACAAATTTCTTATTTTTAGGTGTTCTTGAATTGGTAGATAATCCTAGGATAAAAAAAAACAAGATTTGGGAAGAAGAATCGAGCAAATTTAAATCATCGATGATCGATCATAGAAAAGATGATGTTATCAACCGAGTATGTTCCCAAACCATGCACCTAGCAAAAATTAACAAAATTGATATTGAAGTTTTGGTCATGGTTCTTCTTACCAAGCCTTTTTTTTCACATCAAATAGATTCCATCTATGTTAAAAACTATGTTGCATTTTTGAATCAAGTTTTGGAATTAGATCAAATCCAAAAAAAATGCAAAAATTCTTTTATAGTTTCTATTGGCTCAAATATCACAAACAAGAGTTACAAAGCTTTGCTTGTAGACCAACATGTTAAGTCTGTTTTACCTTCGATTGGAACGAGAAATGCAGGAATCATTTTTGCCAAAAATAGCTTTTCCAATGTTTTTAATTTAAGATCAAACAAAGAGATTTCCATGGTAGATCCTGAAGGATGGGTTTATCATGTTTTTTATCTATGTTTACTACAAGCCCTGGAAGTTGACAATTCAGATGATGAAGGAGAAATAGAGAAATTATATTGTGTGGGGAATTTCGATTTAGCTGGGAAAACCAAATTTGTACCAGGTACTTTCAAAGTGAGTAAGATTTTCAAAAAAAAAATAAATTCAAAATTTTCCTTTCCATAAAATGATAAAATTCTAATTGCATTATTTGCAAATTAATTGAGAAGAATAAAAGTTTTTAATAAAATTTTCTCAACATAAAAGAATCAAAATGATAATTAATATAATTAAAAATAGTGTATGTTGTTGGGATTTGTGAAATTTTAACAAAAAATCTTATTTCCAAATTTCAAGATTTTTTATAACACATCAAGTAACAAAAGGAAAAATAATTTGTATATTTGTTGAAAATCACCATACACTTTATGTAATTATCAATTGTAAATTATAATATTTATCTCAAATTAAGAGATGAAAGATTTATTTTATCCCCTTATGAAAATGAGTTAGAATTGATTCCTAATGTGAAATTGAAATTAAAAATCTTTAAAATTAAAAATTATTTTCTAAAAAACAATATGAAACATTTTTTATTAATTTTTTAAGATGAATTTCTTTATTGGAAAGAAAATTTTATTTTTGTTTTATTCTTATTCTTTTCTATGTTTTTGTTTGATGTGTTTATTGAAAAATTTCTTTAGATTCATAAAATAATTTAATATCACAAGATTATGGAAAATGTTTACTTATTGATTTACTTTTATTTAAAGTATCAAAAAGAAAAGGATTAATAAAGAGGATTGTTTCTTCTCTCCTTCAAGGTGGATTGGGAAGATGGACTGAAGATTCAATAATTAAGATTATGATTGCAATGATTATTTATTTTTTGAAAATTGGAGCTATCAAATTTGCAGAGTACATGAGGATCCTTCATTTTTTATTGGTTCTTGATCTGAAAGCTTTATGGGGAGTAGTAAAGAAAAGAAATTACAAAATTGTTGTTGCAAGCGAAAAAAGCGTTCAAGTAAAGGTCGAAGAAGGCTTTCAAACAACAAGAGATGGAAAAAACAAAAAACTTTCAAGTTGCTTCGTTTGCCCTGTTGAAGTTGCTTGTACTAATCCCAAATGCATAGGAAAACTCAATTTTGTGGATGACCAAGAAAATAAAAAGTGTTGCAGAAAATGTTACAATGTTATTCAAAACTTTGGAGCTGTAAGAAAATGATTTCAATAAATTTAGATTTGTAATCTATTTTTTTTTTAATAGCATGAACCACATCCGGAGTTGTTCAATTATGTTGAAGGAAATCTGGATGTAACCCAACTATGTATTGACTGTATCCATTTAGAAAGAACTGTTTTTGTAAGAATGATCAAACCTTTAGCAAGATTATCGAAAGAAATGAAAGGAAATACATTAAATATGGACTTTTTCAATAAAATCTTGGATAAAATTTTTGGAAAAGATCGAGTGAAAGCAGGGTATAAATTGAATATTTATAGAAATTTTTTTATAATTTTTTTTTAGTCTAGAAGATGGGAAAATAAAAATTGTTGTTGCAAATAGAGAACATGCAATAGATTATATTTTTGATTTCCCTGAATTTTTGGATGATTTTTTTGAAAGTCATAAAACAATCGATTCTCCATTCAAAAAAAATTTTTTCTCTTTGGTTATTCTACATTTTGAAGTTCTCTTATACGATGATTACTCGATCATTCAAGTACCAGGACTGAAGGGTAGAACACAATACTCAAACTTTGATGGACAAATTATCTCATTAATCAATAATAATAGACTTGAAATTTATGAACTGATCTTGGTGTTGAATCCTAATTATAAAATGAATTTTGAAAGATTCAAAAATCCATATGACAAGGGAATTTTCAAAAATTTGATTGAAACTATCGAAAAAAACAATACAAAAGAACAAAAAAATGATTTATTCAAATATTGTTTGATTGCAAAAAAAATAGCATTAAAGATAAAAGTGATGCTTGATACAATCAGTTTTGGATTCAATGGATCTGAATGGAAGAAAACTACTGGTGGAAACTTTAGTGAAAAAGAAAATATTCCTTTTCACTATTTTTATTCAATCTTTTGGGGGAAAACATGGAGAGCCTTGGAAGAAAAACTTGGTTCCATCTATGTTCATTTTATGATAGATCATGGAACATTAATTCTGATAATTTTTAAAGGTTAATCTAAATCTAATTTGAAAATTTTAAAATAGTTATTTACAATTTACATTAGATGGAATTAAGATTTTTTCACTTGAGATGCAAGAACACAATCACTACGATCAGTTAGCTGCTTGGGGTAAAACTAATGGTCCTGGAGGAATTGGAGATAAAGTTTTAACATTTAAAATAATGGAAGTTCAAGGTTTTGAATTTCTGGTGAGTATTCATGATTTTCATCAAAAAATAGAACAAAAAATCCCATTCACCATTGCTCAAAAAGAGAATATGTCAAAAGAAAAAAAAGAATTGTTGGAACAGATTGAAAACAAAACAAATCTTTTCCAAGCTTCTCCATCTCCTTTGTCCAAAATTAAAAAAGAAGAAAATCCAATTGAGATGGTAAAATCTCAGACATCAAGATATCCATTCTATTTGAATTGGTTAGCGAGCTTTCTTGACAATCAATTTCATTTCTTCAAGTTGGATAGAAATATGCATTACAATACAAAAAACAACAACAAGAATTTGGAATTTCATAATGAAAACATAATTGATGTCAATTGCTTTACTTTGCCAATCAAAGAAAAATATGAAAGAATTCAAATTGGCTATGACATTGGTTTAATCAAAAAAAATCATGTGGGAGTGCTTAATTTTGGAGCTAGTTCTTTCTTATCAAGTTTGATCCAATCTTTTTTTTCTTTTGAAGACTTGGTCAGATTTTTTAATGAAAAAGAATATACTTTTGATTTTCCCTTTTTATCATCTATTGCAAAAATTGTACAACTTTATACAAATATTAATAGTAGATTACCTATAATTTCTCCAAGATATCTCCACCATCTCATCTCTAAATCTTTCAAAGATCAACAAGAGCATCTTCCGGTTGATGTTTTCAAATTCATCATACAAAACTTATGCCGAGAGATGAATTTTCTTTCTAATTCTTTGATTGAAGATTCTTTTCAAATTCAATTTTTAGAACAATATTGTTGTTTAAAATGTGCTAACGAACATTCCTATGGAAATTCAAAATTTTTCTTATCTTTTCAAAACAAATCCGGAAACTCCTTAAAATCTTTGAAAGAACTCCTCTTCAATTATTTCAACATAAAAGAAAAAGTAAACACATTTTGTGAAACATGTCAAAGCACACAAGAATTTACAAAATCTTCTACTATCACATCCCTCCCAAAAATATTAACTTTTCATTTTCCAAATTCTCATTCTTCCCCAAATGAGAAATTAAGAGTTGATCTACCAAAACAGATCAGTTTTAATGATCCTATAAATAAAAACGAAGTAAATTTCGTTTTAATTTCTTCCATTTATTCCAGCCATGGTAAATTTTTGATGAATTATTTAAATTCTTTTTAATATAACACTTTTAAGGAAATTATTTTGCAGAGAGAAACGGAAGATATTTTTTTGACGAAAAAATATCTGATAACTTTCAAAATTCCTTTCCTCATTTAACATTTTATCAGAGAGAAGAACTAGAAAGAAAAGAAATTAATATTTCTTCTTCCGAAACCAATTTGCTCAAAACAAGAATTTTTGATCAAAAAAAAATAAAATCCAAACCAATAAAAAGATCTTCTCTTAAAATATCTGCTCCAAAAAAGGGAAAAATCAAAATCTCATCAACAAAAAATCAAAAATCTGATCTTCCTTCAAATAAAAAATCTAAAAACTCTTCTTCTCTAGTTCCTCCAAAAATCAATAGATCTGAAATTTCTTTCGATCACTCATATAAAGGATTGAATCTCGCAGAAGATAAGAATGTTGATGTAAATAGCCCTTTCATCGATCCTTTATTTGTTAATGATCCCCAACATTTTGGTACTTTTGACCAACTGGTTAGCATTCTCTTGGAAAAAGATGAAATCGAGCATTTGCTTGATCTTGTTTATAATGGAAATGAAAATCAGACATTAGTTGTCTTACAAGGTTCCGTAGTGGATAAAATTTCCATGAAAAGATTAATTGGAAGATTGGACTTGTATCACACTACTTGGTTGAATGATGAGGTAAATTTTCTTCAAATAAAAATTAAATAATTTAATTGATTTTTGATTCAAATTTTAGATTATAAATTTTTGTATGGCTCTATTCAATATTCGATTTCGATCTGATGAGAATCTACCAAAAACTTTTTTCAGGGATTCTTTTTTTTACTCTCAATTAAGTAAGGATGGATATGAAAAAGTAAAAAACTACATCAAAAACGATGTTTTTCTTGAAAAAAAAACTATATTCATTCCAATTCATCTTCCTAATCACTGGTGTTTGGTAAAAATTTCATTAGAGAAGGAGATCATTACTTACTACGATTCTTTGGGTGGAACAAATCAAACTTGCTTCATGAGAATTCAAAACTATTTGTTTAAAAAATACAAAGATCTTAAATTAATTGATGATTCATTTCCAGAAACCTCCTTTAATTCAAAATGGAAACAAGTGTATGAAAAATCAATTCCAAAACAAAAAAATGGGGAGGATTGTGGAGTTTTTTGTATTCTCTATGCTTTGTTTTTATCTCATAATCAAAAGACATCCTTTACCCAAGAAGACATTCCTAAATTTCGTATGAAACTTGCATACCTTATCTTGAATAAGTTCTTCTAAAGTTGAAAAATTTTTTTTTATTCATAATTTTTTTTTATTTCTTCAAATCTTTTTTTTTTTTTTTAATTTCTTCATTTTTCTCATTTTTCCTTTTTTTTGATAGCTTATCTTTTGTTTCCTCCATCACTCTTCTATCTTTTGTATCACTGTTTGCCCGATCTCCTTTCAACATTCCACTCTCAAACACTTCGTGAAAGTAACGAAACTTGAAAATCCCTCCCAAAAAACTTCCATCCTTTGCTTGCCAATTTCTCGTAAAAGAAACTGTGAAATTACAAGGTTGTTTTCTTCCTTTTGGCACAATGCCAACAATCATCTCAACTTCTTTTGTTTTGCATGTATCAGTTTTGAAAGTATTCTGGCAATAATTCCTTATCTCTGTTTCTCTATCCTCCTCTTCTCCATAAAAAAAAGATACCTCTTTGTTTGATTCTGGGTCCTCGTATCTTTTCATTCTTCTTTGTTGAAATGGATGGTGCACCCACAAAATCAAAGTTGGAACTTTTAATAACTTGAAAGTATTGAATAAATTCTCCATCAATGAACCAATATCTTTAATCTCCCATACAATATGATAATATTCCTTTCCTGTATGTGGATAATCTCTTGTAGTTGTATCCCAAATCATTGTCCTTCTGATCTCTGGCATAAAATGAACCAAAAAAGGAGAAATATCTGACATGAAAACTTTTCTTTTCAAAGTGATACCATTACTACCATCTTTTAATGGTATTTTGTTGAATATAATATCAGATAGCATCGAGAATATGATTTGTTTTCCTTTTTATGAATTTTTTTTTTGAATTTTTATTTATTCTCATTTTTAAATTTACCTCCTTCTCCCATTTCTTTTGCCCAATGTTTCGCATTTTCGCTTAATTCTAAATGTTTCTCTCCATTAATCAAATTTTCTTCGACATTTAATATACTTTCTATTGATTCTTTTGTCAATTTCTTTCTTGCTGTCTTTTTCTTCTTTTCTTTTCTCTTCTTTTTCTTTTCTTCTTTCTCGTTCTTTTCAGGTGGGAGGATTCTTGGTATAAAAATTATATTTGCATCAACATTTTCTAATGATTCCCCTTCCTTCAAAACATAAATACCATCATGTGGAAGATATAATTCTTCCATTCTCTTTTTATTTTAATTAAATTCATTCAATCATTTTTTTTTTTATATTTTATTTTTCATATTTCAGTTTTCAAAATATTGTTTCATTTTTTAATTACGCTCTCACTCACAAACTACCAATTCAAAAAATCAATTTACTAATATTTATCTTAAAAGATGTTGTGTGATGGAAAAGAAATAAAAGAAATAAAAAATGAAGAGGATGGAAGAGCCAAGAGGTTAATTGTGGAACATTTAAAAAAATTGAATCACAGAGAATTGGAATTTGAATTACCANAGGATGGAAGAGCCAAGAGGTTAATTGTGGAACATTTAAAAAAATTGAATCACAGAGAATTGGAATTTGAATTACCAAATGATGAAAATTTATTTTCATTCGATATCAAGATAAATCCTCTCTATGGAACATGGGCAGGAGGATCATTCACATTCAACATCATAATAGATGAAAATTATCCATCAGTTAATCCAAGAGCTATATGCAAAACACTGATATTCCATCCAAATATTTCCAAAAATGGATATCTCCATAGTAAATTTTAAATTTAAAAAGAACCTTTTTGAAAATTTACTCAATTTTTTAAACAAGAAATTGAAAAAATAAAAAAAGAAACCGTTTGTGATCTCATTTATGAAATAATTGATGATTTTTATTACCCAATTCCTGTGTACAACAATGAAATAGAGTACCCAAACAACATTTCTACAACTAAAATTTTCATTGAACAACCCTTTCAATTTGTAGAATTGGTCAGAAAAACTTTGAAGGGAGGATACATTAAAGAGTTAGAGACAGAGTTTTCACGTCATGAATTTATTGAAAAAATGTTTCCTCTTCTCACATTTAGTAACCACTTCTCCTCTTTTATCCTTTCCTCAAAGAAATTCATTCGATTACCAAAATTTATAATTTTTAAAATTCTTATTTCTTTTATTTTTGATTATGATGTTGAAAGGAGAGATGTAAAAATTTTAAATAAAAATTTTCTTTTATTAACGTTATTGATTATTTTAGGAAAGAGAAAAATATTTCTTAGAAAAGTACAAAAAAGTAAAAATAAATTATTTTTACAAATAATTTTCTTACACTAATAAATTTCTAGTTGTGGATAAATAAATTTTCAGTTTTGACAGGAAATCAAAATTTATTGCCAAAAATACAAAACAAAATTGTAACTCAAATATTTTACTTTGTTATTTTTTTTAAAAAAAAAATTGTTTTATATTCCAAGTTGACTGTCAAAATATTTTTTTCTTCTAATGGGATGACTACCGCAAGGATAGTGAGTGAACAAGAAACAATTTCTGATTTTAGAAGAATGTTAGAAATAAAAACTGGATTTGAAAACCTTCAATTTGTTTTTGGGGGTAGAATGTTGGTTGATGATGAAACTTTTTTTGATTTAAATTTAAAACATTTTGATAGAATTTACATTTTCTAACTCTAATAAACAAAAATTTGCTGAAACAAAATAAATATTAAATTTGATAACTATTACAACAATGAGGGAACTAAAATTAGCTACAATACTGTCTCAAAAATAAAAAATGATAAAAAGATTGATGAGGTTGTAACAAAAATTGTTCTTAATCATAAAGAAGATATTTTCAAAGTTCTTGAACCAAAACAAGACAAATAGATTTACAATTTATTAATGTTAAATTTAGATTAATTAAAACTCAACAAATTTCTTTTATTTTATATCATCTTTTTAATNGAGTTTTCGTAAAAACAAAGTCACACATTCATATTGTAACAAAGGTACCCAGAATTTTCTTCTTCTTCTTTTTTTTTTTATATTTTTGCGTTCACATTTGTGTTTTATATTTTTATTTTTTATATTTATATTTTTTTGTTTTTTATTTATTTTTTTAATTTTTAATTTTATTTATTTTTATTTTTTGACTTTATTTTATTTTTATTTTGATTTTGATTTGAATTTTGATTTTTTATTTTTTATTTTTATTTTTATTTTTATTTTTATTTTTATTTTTGATTTTATTTTTGATTTTATTTTTTATTTATTTTTATTTTTTATTTTTTGATTTTATTTTTGCATTCACATTTGTATTTTTATTTTATTTTTTATTTTTTATTTTTATTTTATTAAATTTTATTTTTTGATTTTATTTTAATTTTTATTTATTTTTTGATTTTATTTTGATTTTTATTTAAATTAATATTAATTTAATTCAAAAAAAAAGGTCAACAATAACTTTTCTCTGACATCATCAATTTCTCTCAAAGAGAAAGACTCGGAACAACTCCCCTTCAAGTCATTACAGCGCATCATCCAAATGCAAGGAAAGCTGCCCTTCATGTTCGTCTTCCCCAACTGTTGCATTTTTTTCCGCATGCGAGATTTCCCTGAAATCATCGAGATTAGGCTTAAAATCGAGATTTCTAATGTTCTTACTGCTTTGTGGACTGAGAATCTCCAATATGGAAGTCTCATTTGGCTTTCTACTGGCCAGGAAATCATTATTTATTCTTTCGATCAGCAATGTGTTTTGCAGCGATTCAAATCTCATTCCAAACATATCTTTTCTTTTTGTTCTTCTGTATTTAGTGTTGAGGATGATGGTTCTATTGTATTGTGGGAATTTCAATAAAAAAAAAAAATATTTAATAATAATCTTCATTTTAATTTTCTCTAAGAGATCTGTTTATTTTTTCTATAACCACTAACTACTGGAATTTAAATTAATTACTTTCATTTATTTTGTAAGCATTAATCTCTCATTAAACTTCTTATTTGAAGAACTGCTCCATTACAAAGACCACTTTCCGAAATTTTTGTTTCATTTGTCAATTCTTCTTTTACCCATGTGCAGTTTTCTTTTCCTTCACTATTCTTAAAGAAAATTTTATTTTTGTTTTTGTCTCTACGTCCAATTAAGGAAGGGTTAAAAGGAGAAAAAATTGAAATTTCTGTTCTAAAAATTTTTTTTCGGTGAACAAAAATTAATTTCAGTAAAAAAAAATTAATTAAAAAGTTTGAAACCTATGAGCCATAGGATTTTCTGGATGTTTTTTAAATTCTTCAAGAAACTTTTCTATTTTTTGATTTGGGCTGATCAAAACGGTGTACTCATTAACCACTTGACGACCCATTCTATGACTGAAAATTTCTTTTATAATTATTCTAAGAAATTAAAAAATTTTAAAAAAATTTTAAAAAAATTTACTTCCAAATTTGATTTTTATAAAAAGTTTTCCAGTCTAAATTTATGTTTATTTCCTTTTCATTTTTAAATTTGCTTTTGGAGTTCTTGAATTCTTTGATGGATCTTTCTTGCCAGTGTATTGGGCTGTTTAAGATTTCTTTCCATGTTTTACACACAGTTGCTATACTAGTCACTTCATCGATTGGTATATTTGCAAACACAATCTGAAGCGCTTAATTAAAAGGGTTTTTTTATGTGTAACAATGTTTAAAATGAATAGATAATGCAAAAATGATTTATTCAAATTAAATTTAAAATAAATTCCTATTTTGTAAATACAATATAAAATACAACAGATCTCGAAAATTTGATTCAGATAAATAGATTCTTGATATAAGCAATTTTTATGTGGAGGATAATAAATTTGTTTCATATATTTTTGGAATTAGAATACCTGATTTGGGTAATTTGTTCAATGGGAATTCAGATGGTTCAATATTATGAGATATTAGCTTGTTGAATCTGATATTTAAGAAAAGGAGATGATACTTTGAGTACTTTAGTCTATTTTTTTCCCTCCTCTCCTCTTCTCCAATTTTTTCTTGCTCAATTGATACTTTATGGTGGTTCAATTTGATAGGTGTTATTAGGATGTAATGGGGATCTTTTAATTTGAGATCATTCTTTATTCCATGATATTCGCAGATTCCCCATTTTGATTCACCTTTGATCATAACAAGATCACCTTTTTTCAATTCTTGAGAATATATATCCATTTTTTTTTATTATAAATTTAATTGAAATTTCATGTTCTCATAAAATTTTATTATTCTCTTTAGTTTTCAGTCTTTCTTGTTGCCAATTAATGAAATGAATTTAGAAAAAACTTTTTGTGAATTTTAAAAAGAAAAAATAATTTTAATAAAAAAATAAAAAATAAAAAATAAAAAATAAAATGTAAAAAAATTAATTTCAAACAAAAATAAACTATAAAATGAAAAAAATAAAAAAATTAAAAATAAATAAAAAATTAAAAAATTTAAATTTATTCATTAATTCTTTTCGTTAGACTGATCGACATATTCTCCATGAATACTGACGATCTTGTCTTTACGAGCAACGAAGATGTTCTTGGAGCGAGGGGGAGAGTTCATGATGACGTAGTCGGAATTAACAATGGTGGGGAAAATGAATTCTTTGAACTGTTCCATCGTGATGGCTTCGCTTGGGATTTCGGGGGTTGTTAGAAGACTTTTCTTTTGGAAGCATCCTAATAAATATTTTGTGTTTGGAAGCCCTGGTTGTTCTTCGCTTACTATAAAAGATTTTTTTGTTTTTTATTTTTTATTTTTAAATTTTTTTTTATTTTTATTTTTATTTTATTTTTTTTACCTGTTATTGCCACAGAATTTACTTTTCCTCTGAACCTTGGCTCAAAAACGTCCTCATGAAAGTAAATCAAAATTTTGTCATTCCCTTCAAATTATTTTTTTTAATTTTTAATTTTTTTTTTTTTTTAAAAAATTATTTTTTATCTAATTTTTACCGATGTGTTTTCTTTGTTCTTCGGGAGAGAGAAAAGGGCAAATGTGGAAAATAAACTGGAATCCTTTCCAATAAGCATAATAACATTCTTGGGTAGAAAGAGCTCCCTATTAATAAAAAAAAAGTTTGTTTTATTATTTTATTTTATTATTTTATTTATTTTATTTATTTTATTTATTTTTATTTATTTTATTTTATATTTATTTTATTTATTTTTATTTATTTTATTTTATATTTATTTTATTTATTTTATTTATTTTTATTTATTTTTATTTATATTTTATTTTATTATATTATATTTATTTTATTTTATTTATTTTATTTATTTTTTATTTTCATTTTTATTTTCATTTTATTTTCAAATTTTTTATTTATTTTGTTTATTTTATTTTCTTATAATTTTATTTATTTTATATTTTTTTTTATTATTTTTTTATTATTTATTTTTATTTTTATTTTATTAATTTAAATTTTTTTTACTTTATATCCCTTCCACTTCTTAACATCAATGGGCTTAGCAAAACCATCAAGAAACCTCATGAAGTTTTTCTCCGGTGAATTCTTGAAAAATTCCTCATCTTTAGATTGCCCCTTCTTCGCAAAAATCACTCCTACACTGAAATTTTGTGATAGGCCTTTTTTTAAAGTATATGAATGAGAATTATTTCTTTTAATATTTTTTTTTCACCTTTTTTTTTTTTACATTTATAATTTTTTTTTTATTTTTTAATTTTAATTTATATTTAATTATTTTTTTATTAATATTTGGTTTATTTTTAATTTATAACATGTTTATTTATTTTTGTATTATTAGTTTATTTTATTTTTTGTTTATTTTTAATTTATAATATGTTAATTTATTTTTTCATTTTTTTATTTTTTTATTTTTATTTTTTATTGATTGTATTTTTTATTTTTTATTTTTTATTTTTTATTTTTTATTTTTTATTTTTTATTTTTTTATTTTTATTTTTTTATTTTTTATTTTTATTCATTTTTTATTTTATTATTTTTTTCATTTAAATTTTTTTTTTGATTCTTACAAAAAAGTTGTTCTTCAATGGCCAACAATTCGAAAGGGATTTCTGGTTGGAGAAGCTTTGTCCACTGTTGTTTCTTTGTATGTTGCTCTCCCAACACAGCATATTCGTTGACGTAGTTTTCTATTGTGTTTGACCTAAACTCCATGTCTGTCACACCTTTCAGAAATAGAAAAAATTTTAAAAATAATAAATCAAAAACAAAAATAAAATTTAATTAAATTATTAATAAAGATCATAAAATTAAATTAAAATTTAACAATTCAACTAAAAAATAAAAAATAAAAAATTTGAAATAAAAAATTTGAAATAAAAAATTTGAAATAAAAAATTTGAAATAAAAAATTTGAAATAAAAATAAAAAATAAAAAATAAAAAAGTAAAAAAATAAAAAATAAAAAATTAGGAATATATTTTTTTACCCAATAAAAAACTTAGTTTGAGAGTGAAGAAAAAACATTCGTGAGAAGTGTTTAGAAGGACATAGGTGTTGGAATCGCTGTCTGCATACAACGTGATAC
The DNA here is from genome assembly GCA_024220525.1 of Cochliopodium minus. Taxonomy (NCBI): domain Eukaryota; phylum Discosea; order Himatismenida; family Cochliopodiidae; genus Cochliopodium; species Cochliopodium minus. The sequence continues at coordinate 161,477 of JAMYWO010000049.1, read as the reverse complement.
AAAGGATTGCGTAAATTAGATTTTTGTCGTTTAAAAAAAGGTTTTTTGTGATAAAACAGTTGTGTGGTTTTCCTATAAACAAAAATAAGTCAATCATAAACGAAAATTTTAACAAAAAAATAAAAATAATCAAAAAATTTTTGAAATTAAATATTTTTTGTGAAATTTTTTTTTACTGTTAAAAATTAAATGAAAAAATAAAAATAATTAAAAATATTTTTTTACTTGTTAAATATTAAAATCATTAATAAAATAAATAGAAAATGAAATAATTAAAAATATTTTGTGGAAGTCAGAAATAATTGTTAAATTTTATTTAAATAAAATTGAAATTAAATGAAATAAATTAAAACATTTTACCATAAAAATATTTTCTGTAAGGCTTTAAATAATTGACAAGTTTTATTTCTTTTAAACTAGTTTTAGAGATGACCAGAGGGTCAGGAGAGCTGTTATTTTCTGTGTTTTCTGCGTTCTCCAGAATTTTTTTGTATTCGAGCAAAACGTTCTCGAAGGAGTTTTCCACTATGGTTTCTTCCGCGTTCATGTATTTTTCGAAACTTTGTTCATATTCTCTCCACAAGTCTAGTGTTCCTTGGTTTCTATAGAAAAAATTTAGAAATTAATAATAATTAAATAAAATTGTAAAAATTATAAAATCTTAATTTTATTTTAAAAACAAAAATAAATATAATAATGAAAATTGTAAAAAATAAATAAAAAATAAAAAATTAAATGAAATTAATCAATAATTGGATTAATTAATCAACATACAAATGATAAATGATCACAAAAAAATTTTTAATTTAAAAAATAAATTTATAAATTAAAATGAAAATAAATTAAAATTTAAAATAAAATTAATAATGATTAAATAAATAAATAAATAAAAAATGAAAAATTTACGGTTTAATTTGGATGATTCGGGTATCGTTTTTCTTTCTTCTAGAACCACCTATTTTGAAACCAACAGTGAGACTTTGCAAGATCATCTCGGATTGTTCAATATCCTTGGGAACTAAATCTTTGGGAAGCTCTTTCAAATTGTTTTCTATTTCTGAATTGGCTCCCTTCAAAACAAGTTGTTCTACTGCGTATATATTTCCAACCGCACTTGCTTTGTGTAAAGCTGTTTCTCCAAATCTTTTTTTTTTAAAAAAATTATTTAGAAGAGATTCAGAGGAAGTTTTTTTTAAAAAAATTATTTAGAAGAGATTTAGAGGATTTTTTAAATTTTCCTTTTTAAAATTTCTTTTTTTAAAATATTGAGGATTTTTTTAATTAAGCGGATTTTTTTGTTGAGCGGATATTTTTTGTTGAGTTTTTTTTTTTTTTTCTTACGTGTTTTGAACATTGATGTTTATTTTACATTTGTTTAAAATGTAGTCCAAGATGTCATGGTGGGCGTATTGACAAACGTAGTGGAGACATCCGAACCCAAAATCGTCAAACTGGTTGACATCTGCTCCCGCTTCATTCAAAATTTTAAAACATTCAAAAAAGCCTATCAAAAAAATAAAATTAAAAAAATGTTTAAAATAAATTTAAAAAATATTTAAAAATAAAACATAAATTAAAAAAAAAAAAATTTTTAAAATAAAAATTAAAAATATATATAAAATTAAAATTTAAATTTAAAAAAAAAAAAAATTTTCCAACCTTTTCTCGCAGCATAGAGAATAGGAGTTCTCCCTATTTTATCTTTGGCTTCCAAGTTGAGCGATTTTTTGTAGCATAAGAAAAGTCTCAAGATGTCAACGTGTCTGCAAGCAACTGCTATGTGTAATGGTGACTGTAAATTATCGTTTGTACGTGAGTTTAAAACTTCTGACAAGATATCTAATTTTAAAAAAAAATATTAAAAACAAGATTTAAAATGATAATCAAATAAAAATAAAAAAATGGAAAATTATAAAGATTCAAAATAAAAAAATAAAAAATTAAATAAAACTGAAAAGAACAAATTTTTTTTACTTTTTGATTTAGATTTTTTGATTTGTGAAAGTACAAAATCAAGCTGTCCCTCTTCACAAACCTTCATCATAGAATCCTAAAAAAAAGTTTTAAAAATAATAAATAAAAATAATAAGAAAATAAAAATAATAACAAAGTAGCAAAAACAAAAATAAATTAAATGAAAAGAATAATTTTTTAAGATACCATCTTAGTTTTTGGTATTGGTAAGACGTTGTAGGAAAGCTTAAAATCGATTTTTTGATTGGAAAGCTTTTGTGCAATCCTTTTGTTGTTCTCCTCAAAATTCTTTCTTATTTGGATGTTTGACCTTTCCGCCCTTCGAAGTTGCATAGATTCGGAGAATTGGGGTTTCTTTTTTTCCATTAGATTTATAATATCAAAAATTGCGTCATGAAATTCTTGGTAACTTTTCAAGATGAATAAAAAACGAAAAATAGAAAAAAGTGAAGTTATATTTTAAATTTAAAAAAATAAAAAAAATAAAAAATTAAAATTTAATATAAATTTTTATATCAAATCCAATAAATGTGTTCTTGAAATTTTTTACTCTATTTGCTCGTTTTTATCATTATCTGCACCACTTAGCACCATAGATAATTGTTCTGAAGAAACTTTGACTATATGATTGATAGGATTGAGAATTAGTTTCATAATAAAGTAATAGATTTGGTTTGTACAGTCATATTTTTTTAGGTATATTTTTTTAGGTATATTTTTTTGATATCAAAGTATAAATAAAGAAAATATAAGAATGAATATGTATGTATTTGTTATATTTTATATTTGAATTATAAATAGATTATTATATCACTGATGAAAATTTTTTTTTTGTTTGTTGAGCATTATAAAGGAGGATGTATCCAAAGATACACAACATCAACAAAAATTGAAGATTAGGTATATTTAAGAAAAAGGATTTCTTTACATTCGTAGAATTTTGCAAATTTTTTCAGAAATTTCTCTGCTTGCTTATAATTCAAGCATTTCGATTTACTTTCTTCCTATCATAGACCATATTAATCAAAAATAAAAATGAATTTGCAATTAAAATTTTACAACGGAACCTGCTCCAGTAAATTTCATCCATAATTCATCAAAGAATGCAGATGTTAATGTAGTTTTATCATTGATGTTTCCTTTTTTTTTTCATAAATAGAATTTTTTTAAAATCAAACAACATAAAATCAACTTTTATCATTAAATATATACCCATTATTTTTTTTTTTTTTTATTATTTCTTTTATATTTGACCAAAATGATTTTCAATTCAACTAATGGTCATTTTCAAATGTAATTTAAGGAAAAAATAATTTCAGATTTATTTTTAAAAATAGAATGATTGAAAATAAAAAAAAAATCGTTTCTTTTTCAGAATTCATTTATTGAAGTGAATATCAGACTTTTCTTGTTTTGATTTAGTTTCTTTCTAAACGGAAGTTTCTTTGACCTCCATATCTATCTCCCTTTCTTCTATGGTGATTAACTTGACTGAAGCGATTTTCTCATTGTCCAAGTCATATACAAATTTGATCTTCCCTGCAGGTATTTCATTTTCTTTTTCCTCCTTATCCTCTTTTTCAATCTCCTTAAGAAGATCCAAAGTCATTTCTAGCGTTTCATTTTGGTAAACAAAATGAAATGTACCACACTCAAAGTTTCCTATTAGTATTTTATTGAAATTAATTTTTAAAAATATTTTAAATTATTTTCTTCGTATTAATTTTTGCCTACTTCTTTTTGAATGAGACCATAGTTCTCTTCCAGAAATTTTACTGTAATGTCAATCACAATGAAGTATTTGGGAAAAGATTCGTCTATTTTATCAATTGCTGAACTCACTACTTCTGAAACTGCATTCAGAAAAGAAACAGCCTTCAGTTTGTAAATATTAGAAAAAAAAAAGAAATGGTAGAATATAATATCATATCATATCAAACAATATCATTGTCAAACATTATTTCTTTTTTTTATATTTTTCTTACAATTATTATAAATCCCACAAATACCAATAGAATTACCACCAACACGACCTTTATCACTTTTGAACCAACAGATGATTTTAATCTAATCTGTTGTGTGGTTATATTGATTGGAATGTTATTTTGTTTGAGGAGGATGCATTTTGTTTTAAGAATCCGCTTTTATTCATCTTTATTTTGATATTGCGGATTGATTGGATGGAATTCTTAAGGGATCTATATCTCTTTGATGTTCCTTAATCTTGCATATTGGATTGGGATCAGTTATAAAATTTCTTTTGAAGAAATGATTGAAATTATTCTTTGGATGGATAAAAAGAGATGATTTGAAAGGAAAGAATTTTATTTTCTTTGAGAAAAGTCTATAAATTTTCATTTGAAATTTTATTTAATTTATAAATACTAAAATCAAAAAAGATAACAAAATAACTTTATCTTTCAATTTTGAACATCTAGATAGGTTTTATTAAAAAAAAAAAAGACAAAATCTTAAAACTTTCATTTAAATAATTAAATTGTTTTCTTCTTGGAAAAGTGTGATTACTTCAAATCTAGTTTGGGGCAGCAAGAAAAAACGAATTAGAATAGATACAATAGGTTTGGGAAAGACGATATTTGTTCTCTTTGAAAAAATTTTGGTGCAGAGAAACAAACAAAAAATATTTTTCTGAATTTTTTTTGGGAAAAATTTGTTTCTATGAAAATTCCATAACATTCCTTTTTTGTAATCTTTGTATACATCTTTCATTATTTCTCCATAATTTCTTTCCTCATTTAATTTGAAATAAAAATTTTGTTGAGAAGATAAAATAACAGAAAGGAGATCCTCTCTTGTACATGATTGAGAATGAAGAGAAGAAAATGTAGGTTCACCTTTATTTTTCAAGTTTGCTTTTTTTTCAATTAAAAATTTGATGATGTTTATTTCCTTCTTTCTAACTATTGAATAATGAAGAGGAGAAAATCCTTTTCTGTCAATTTGATTCACATCAATTTTGTATTTGACCAAAAATTTTATCATTTCAAAACTATTTTTTTGTTTTAGAAGAATGTGGATAACGTTCTCTCTTCTTTCATCAAGAAAGTTGAAATCTGCTTTGTATTCAATCAATTTCTTTATCAATTTCATAGATACATTTCTTTTGGTGAAAAACAAATAGTAAAGAGGAGTATTGGTACATGTTTTCACATTCAAATCACTTTTCATTTCAATCAGATAATTTACCACTTTGTATGGAGCTTTCTTATAAATGGCTATTTGGAGAGGCGTTTCATTTCTCACGTTTTTTTGATTCACATCACTTTTATTTTCGATTATTATCTTTATCATCTCCATATAATCCCCTAACATCTTCTTTCTATTCTCTTCATTCTCTATATCAACATCAATTTTATTTTTTAAGATTACATCCCTCAAATGTCTTTGAAATTCGCTTGTGTTGTTATTGGGCTTTTCATACATTTTCACAACATGATGCAATGCTGTATTTTTATATCTCTTTGAATCACTATAATTCAAATCTGCTTTATTTTCAATCAACAATATCAACATCTCCACTGTTATATTTTTGTTCTTGCATAAGATATTCAATGCAGTCTCGTTATATTCTGAATTTTTCAAACTATAATTTATATCTGCTCCTAATTTAATGAATTCTTTCAATTTTTCGATTTTGATTCCCTCATTCTTTTCACATTCTTTTATTAATTTGCTATTCAATGAATTAATCATTCAAATTTTTTTTATTTTTTAATTTTTAATTTATTATTTTAAAATTTAATTTATTAAATACTTGTAAGAAATTATTTTTTGGTTAGAACAATTTCTTCAAGATTTGGATCAGGAAGTAAAAACAAACGAATGATAATCAAAAGAATAGGTTTTGGAAAGACAACATTCATTCTTGTTGAAAAAGATTTGGTACAAAGTAACAAACAAAAAATGCTTTTTTGAATCATCTTTGAAAAGAACTTGTTTCTTTGAAAATTCCATAATAATCCTTTTTTGTAATCATCATAAACACTCATCACTTGTTTATCAAATTTTTTATTTTCATTTATTTTAAAATAAAAACTTTGTTGAGAACATAAAATCACAGAAATGACATCTACTGTCATAACAGCAGAAGAAAAAGTGTTAGAACTAAAATTATCTTTTAAATTGGCTTTTTTTTCAATCAAAAATTTGATCATCATTGGATCTTCTTTGAATAAAATCTTATAGTGAAGAGGAGGTGGACTGTGAGGGGTAGAAAAATTTAGGTCACTTTTTTTTTCTAAGAAAAATTTCAAATTTGATTTTAAATTTTCGCTTCTTCTTGAATAGTAAAATAAATTCTGTTCATTCTCAATATCAGCTTTATTTTCCATCAAAAAATTTATTTCTTCCATTTTTAAACTAAACTTTGAATTGCTTAAAATATTTTGGAAAGGAAAACGATGAAAATCTCTTTGATTTAAATCACTTTTATTTTCAATCAAATATTTTATTTCTTCCCAACCACATTCTTCATTTTTATTTAACATAGTATTCATACAACTTTCTTTCATTTCATTTTGTAAGTTTAAGTTGGCTTTGTTTTCAACCAGAAACTTGATCATTTCAAAATTTGCTTTCCTCTTTGTTGAACAAACATAATGAAGGGGAGTGTACCCGTTTTTATTACGTTGGTTCATACTTACTTTGTTTTCAACTAAGAACTCAATAATTTTCTTACCTTCAAATTTTTTAATAAGATGATGGATTACATTTTTTAAAAATTCATCGATTAAATTGAAATCTGCTTTGTATTCAATCATTTTGTGAATCAATTTCATCGAAACGCTTCTTTTTTTAAAGAACAAGTAGTATAAGGGAGTGCCGGAGATCATTCTTGCATTCAAATCACTTTTAGTTTCAATAAGATAATTCGTTATTTTGTACGGTGCTCCTTTCGATATTGCTATTTGGAGAGGTATCTCTTTTCTGTCATTTTTATGATTCAAATCACTTCCATTCTCGATCAATATCTTTAACATTTCAAAATAATCATTTTTCTTTTTTTCATCGGATGGTTTTTTATATTTCATCAAATGATGAAGAGGGTGAATTCTCATTTTTATCTCTTAAATTCAATTCTGCCTTATTTTCAACAAATAATTTCAATAATTCCAAATTTATCTTCCCTTCTCTGATTAGAATTATCAATGGGGTATCCTTATTCAAACAAACATAATTTATATTTGCTCCTTTTTCAATTAAATATTTAATTCTTCCCCACCAAACTCGTTCATTTCCACATTCTGAAATAAAACTGTTATTGAATTCAATTTCGCTTATCATCTCACAAAAAAATTTCAATTTTTTTATTTTATTATATATTATTTTTTTAAAGTACAATCATTCTCTTTTAAGACTGTTTAGGACAGGAAGAGTTGTCAAAAATTTTCAAATTAAATTTTATCTTTTTTTAAAATAAAATTTTTTTTATAAAACTTTATCTATTAAACAGTAAAACCAAGAATCTCATCAAAAATTAAAACAAAAAATAAAATATTTTTCTTTCTAATTAAGATATGTTATTCTCGGGCATAATGAGTACCCACACTAAAATTTTTTGTAAAATCATTTGAAAGCATTATAAAGATAAAGTGATTTCAATTATATAGTAATAACCATGATTTTAAGCATTAAACTTGAAATGATCTGATATAAACAGAACTCAAAAATTTGATGCTAAGAAATTCGAATAATTCAAGATTTTTGCAATTTTTATAAAAAATATCAGACTTTTTATACAAAATTGTTTAAAAAAAAAAAATAAAATTAAAGATTTTAATGACTTTTAAACAAAAATAAGATTCAGAAAAATCCAAAAAAAGAAGATCTACCAACAAACATTGATGGAATCCATTTTAGCAACATCCAAAGCCTTCTGAAAAAGAAAGGCGTAATAAAAACCAACGAAACTGGCCAACAAAACGCCCAACAAACTCAAAACTTCCAACAAAGTGGCCAAATTAGTACTTAAAGGATAAAAAATCCTTAAAAAAAGTTCTAAAATGATGAGAGGAGGGATGCAGGGCAGAGAGGCGATGAGGAAGAGGATGACGAATCCTCTGTTGAAGTTGGAGGCTCCTGCTAGAATGTATCCCGTGGCGAGCAAGCAGAAGTGGTAAGCGATTCCGTAGGCTGGGCTGTGTCCTCCTAAATGAGCTGCGTTGCTAGATGTGAGTACCTTTTTTTAATTTAATGATAATAAAAAATAAAAAAGTAAAATTAATAATAAATAAAAAATGAAAAATATTTAAAAATAAAAAATAATAAAAATTAAAAATAAAAATTTAAAAATATAAAAAAATAAATATTAAAAAATTTAAAAATAAAAAATAATAAAAAATAAATAAAAATTAAAAATAAATAAAAATTATGAACTATAAATTTAAAATAAATTTAAAATGAAAATTAAAAATTCAATAGTAAAAAGAAAAAAATCATTTTACGAATCCAGAGTAATCATGATTTTCGAACAAAGCAAGGAAAAAAGCATAGATCATCCAAGAACTAAAATAGGCGAAGCCACACATCATGCACTTGTCCTTCAGAGCCCATAGATCAGTGATGAATTTTTTGTCAACATTTTTGGCGAGAATTCCCATCATCTTTGGAATAACTTTGAATTTATTTTCGATTTCTTCTTCTAAAAAAATTTGAAATAAAAAATTGAAATTTGAAATTTGAAATTTGAAATTTGAAATAAAAAATAAAAAATAAAAAATAAAAAATAAAAAATAAAAAATAAAAATTACTCTACTAATGAATAAAATAAAGTTCCAACACCAAGTAAAATTATGATTACGAGAATAGACCAAAGAAATCTTTTGACAGCGTCGCTTCCAATAGGAATTTCATCTACATCTGAGTTTTCCTGATTTTTCTTTTCCATCACTTTCTTCATCAATGCTTCTTGTTTTGCAACTAAGTAGTTACCGATGATACCCTTTTGTATAAAAATAAAAATGAAAAATAAAAAAATGAAAAAAAAAAAAATAAAAATAAAAATAAAAATAAAAATAAAAAATAAAAAATAAAATAAAAAATAAAAAATAAAAAATAAAATAAAATATTACTAATGCAAACCCAATTATTCCTATTGCAATAAAAATAAATATAATAGTGACTCCTCTGGTGTATTCTTTGGTTGGGTGATGTCCTTTTTTCCACGAATTGTTTCAAATACTTTAAAAAAAAAAATTCTTTTTTGAAGTTTTTTTTTTTTACCTCCATATCCCACTGTTGTCACTATTTAAGTTAATGTAAAAATTTTCTTTTTCACTGTTTTTTTTTTTTTACTTGTAATGACCTAATTTCAAAAAGTGATTAATTTCAAAAAGTGATTTATTAAAAATATAAAAATTATAAATTTATGTTCCGTTTGTAAATAAAATATTTTTGAGTTTAAAATTGGAACTAATTGATAATCATATTCGTACATCCCAAATTAAAATTTTCAAATTATTTGTTGAGAATTTAAAATTATATTTGAATATATTATTATTTGGGGATCTAACTGAGAGAATGCTTATATAATATTAATTTTGATCAATGATTCCATTTAGGTTGAATATGCATAATAAAAAATAATTACTGCAAAATATATCCCGTTTAAGATAGTCCAATCTTCTGTCAAGCAATAAAAGAGGGTGGAGAAGAAAATAAAGATGATAACAAATAAAATCGCCAACAGTATCATCTTCGTCTGTCCCTTGATATCCAGACTCTCGTGCACTTCCTCTTCAATGATCACAGGAGTATTAATTTCATTTTTTATTAGGGGTGTTAATTCTGAATTGTTGCTATTAATGTTTAATGTGATTGTATTATTGTCCGACATTTTTCTTCTCTTTTCTTTTTTCACTTATACTTTGCTTTTATGTTCACAATCTTTTTTTTTTTTTATTTTAAATAAATTTTAAACTTACTCAAAAGGAGAATTTTAACATTTGAGCAATCAAAATGAATCATCGTTCGACAGATACTTGTGGATGTTTTTTTTTTTTGAAGATTTTTTTTCCTCGAATTTCAATTTCAAAATGTGAAGATAAAACTTTAAATAAAATTATTTTGAAAGAAATGAACAATTCAATCTTTGATTAAAAGGAAACCATGACAAGATCGAAAAAATTCAAACTTTTGTTCTTCTTTCTGGTCTTTTGCATTTTAACTTTCAAATTTGATTTCTTGTTAAATAAATTTAAAAGTTCGACATCCACATTTGTTTTGTTTATTCTTGAGGATGATTTTCAAAAAAAATAAACTCTCACAATCAAAATAAAAAAAAAAAAAAAAAATATGGAGAATATTAAGTTTGAAATCAAAGATGAGGATAATAATAAAGATCATTCTGATTTTATATCTCCTATGAAAGAAGATGGCACAGATATCGAGTTGATCTTTAATTTATTCTACGGAAGAAAAATACTCAAAGATGAGCAGAAGGCAAAGAAGATGGGAATTGAAAGCGCCAAGAAGGGAAACATGTTGGCCAAATCTCTGCAATATTATCATGGATGGGGAGTTGATAAAGATTTCAACAAATCCTACGAATATCTCAACAAAACATACGAAAAAATCAAAGACATTCAAAACAAAATAGATTTTAAGGGTATAATTTTAAACATTTATTTTTTAGGCGAATTTAAATAATAATATTTTCACTTTATTAATATTTATTTTTTTTGCTGAAAAATAAATATCTCTTTCAATAGATGAAATGCACAAAAAACAAAATTAAGAAATTAATATACAAACAATTGAGAGGATTTAACAATTATTGGGGTGTTTCAAATTTCATTTTTTATCAAACAAATTCAAAAAAAAAAATTTTTCATTAACATTTTTAAAAACAATTGACATTCAAAATTTTTATTTATAAATTTTTTTTTAAAATTTATTGTGTCAAAAAAAAAATCATTCAACAATATTTTTTCAATTTAATTAATAAAATAATAAATAAAATTTTTTTTAAAAAAATAATTTAAAAAGTTTTTATTATTTTTATTAAAAAAAATAGATTCATACAAAGTGGAGACTGGTTATTGCTTGTTTATGATAGGGCTTCACTATTTACAGGGTTATGGGGTGGAATACAACGCAAACAAAGCTTTGGAGTATTACGAAAAAGCAGTGGAAAACGGAAATTCAATTTCTGCTTATTACTTGGGTTTAATCTATCAACGTAATATTCAAAAAAATATTTTAAAAAAAATAAGACAAAAAATAAAAAATAAAACAACAATAAATTTAAAATATAACAACAAATATTAAATGATTAGATTTAAATTAAAAAATATAACAAAAAATTTTAAATAATAAAAATAAAAATAAAAAAAAAATTAAAAATTAAAAAATAATTTAAAATTATTTAAAATTTAAAAACGTAAAAAATATTTAAAATAAAAAATTTAGAACGAAAACCTAAAAATTATAAGAAATCATTCGAATATTTTGAAAAAGCAGTGGAGTTAGGAGATGTGGAATCATACAATTACTTGTCCCATTTTTACATGATGGGAACTGGCGTGAAACAAGATTTAGACAAAAGCATGGAGCTTATTGAAAAAGCTATCAATTTGGGAAATCCTACTGCCATGCACAAAATTGCAAGTAAAAATAAAATAAAATCAAAAAAATAAAATCAAAAAAATAAAAAAAAATTATAAAAAAAAAAATTTTATTGTTGCAGATTTTTATGAGACTGGATTAATGTTTTTGTCTTCTTTTGGAACGAGAGTGTTGATAAAAAAAGACCAGGAAAAAAGCATTTCACATTATAAAATGGCGGCAGATTTGGGCTACGTCCCCTCCATCCTCATAATCGCCAAGAAGTTCAAAGAAGGAAAAGATGTTGAGAAAAATCTAGAACAATCCTTCCTTTACTACAACAACGTAGCTTCAAAAGGAAATTTAACGGGTTTAAGGTAAAAAATAAATTTTTTTTTTAATTAATTTAATTTTATATCAATTTTTTCAACAATAAAGCAACCTTGTTACTTTGTTTATCAACCATAAAAAAGATCTGAACAAGGCAGTTCATTATCTTTACAAACTTTACAAGCTCGAAAATCAGACCAATTACTTTAATTGCAAAAACAGATTGATGGACATCATCTCAACTTCAAAGATAGAATGGAACAAGGATCATCACATCTTTTGGAGATTCAACCAAGGATTGAACGATCAGCTCATAACTCTTTTACTGGTTTCAAAGTATCGTGATGAAAGCACCAAGGATGAGGGATATGTCCTTTCTTTTGAGGTTGTCATGGTTCTCATAAAATTTCTATGCCAATTTAAGCAAACAAAAAAGAAAGCTATACTAAACTACGAATTATATTAATCTCAAAAAAAAATAAAAAAATTTTGTTCAAATTTGATTTATTTTTGTTTGTTGAAGAGAAAAAAAAAACTAAAATTTAATTTTTGGTAAAATTTGCAATTTTGTATTGTTCATTAAATACAACTTCACTGTGTGCTGGTTCAGTGTAACCCCAGATCTAAAAAAAAAAAAAATTAAAAAATTAAAAAATTTAAAAATTAAAAATTAATTTTAAAAAAAAATGTTAAAAAATAATAAAAAATATTTAAAAAAAAAAATATTAAAAAAATAATATAAATAATTAATTTTACTTGAGTTTGATGGTGAGTTCCCCAGTGGCAATCAAAGATCAAATATTTGCATTCTTTCCATTCGTAGTAAGCATCAAAAGAGGAAGAAGCAGGGACGGATTGATATTCGATATCAAAGTCCAAAGCACATTCAGATCCCAACACTTTACCTTGTGGAATCAAAGCACTGTTGAAGTTGGCGTCGAGAACAATACCTGCGCGGAGAATCAACAAATCGATCACTGCGTTACCTGCAAAGGTGAGAGTTGCAGTAGGAACCTAAATTAAAAATAAATTTTAAAATAAAAAAAGGTAAAATTAAAAAAAACACAAATTTTGAACAAAGGATAAATTTATAAAAAAATAAAAAAATTGAAATAAATAAAAATATAACAAATAAAATTATTCAAATAAAAAATAAACTTTAAAATTAAAAAAAATAATTATGGAATTGAAAATTAAAATGAAAAATAAAATTAAATAATGATAAATAAAAAATAAAAAAATAAAAAAAATAAAAAAAATAAAAAAATAAAAATATCAAATAAAAATAAAAAAATAAAAAATAAAAATTAAAGATGATTACGAGTTCAACTTCGAGAAGCAAAGGACTGTCACAAACTTCCCAACCCCAAGCAAGGTTCAAAGCCAAATCGGTGCTGGCAGTGAAAGTGATAGGGATGATGGAGACCCAGACGGTGTAAGAGACAGAGAAACCAGGGGAGGCGTGAGCAAGAGGGTAGTTGTGCATGTTGCAGTCGAGGACAGGAAAGGTCTTGGAGTAGATGGTCTTTCCGAACACTTGGAGGAACATGCTGTCACCTACAACTGCTCCGTTAGCTTTACCGTAGATTGCTTGTGCGTTAAGCGCTTGAAAAGCAATTCCGAAGAGAGATCTATTGGAGAAAATAAAAAATTTAATGATTTTATTGATTTAAAAAATTAAAAAAAAAATAAAATAATGAATAAATAATTCAAAAAAAAATAGTATAATAGAAAAAAAAATTAAATGATTTTATTGATTTTAACAGAAAAAATTATAAATGATATAATTTAAATGTAAAACTGATTTAAATAAACAAAGTGCAACAGAAAAAAATTAAAAAAAGCATTAAATTCATTTCAAGAAAAAATTTAAAAAATGTTTAAAGAAAAATAATAAATTTAAATGAAAAAAATGTGAATCTTTTTTTTTTTACCCATCAGCAGAAGCCTCTGCATTAGCTTCATAGTTGAAGGTAGGTTGGTTGCAGTCAAAGTTGGAACCAGCAAACAAGTCAGCATTGAAGGTGATGGAAGCAACGGAACCTCCGAGCTTCTTAGACTCATCGATGGATCTGTTGAAAGGGAAGTTGAAGGCGGTAGGAGGCAAGGAAGCAACAGAGGAATAAGGGTACATTTGGGAGAGAACTGCGTTGATGGACAAGTGGTTGAATTGTACGAGCAAAGCGTATGGGATTTGGTTTCTTTGGATGAAGAAGGATCCTCCTGCGTTCTTGATTGCGAGCAAGGTGGAGAGGCAGCAGATGACGTTTTTGTGCTTGACTCCCAAGTTCAAACGTTTGAGCAACAATTGTTTGATGTTATCTCTGACTGATTCAATGTTGCATTTTCTTTGTTTTTATAAAAAATTTTAAAAAAAGATGAAAGGAATAATTATTTTGAAGAAAAAAAAAGAAAGTTTTAAACTAAAATGAAATTTTGTTTGTAAAAACGATTGATAATTGGATCAATAAAATGATAATAGGATCTCATCATAGATCAATTCTAAAGTATAAGATGTTGAGATATAAAAAGTTTGTTATAAAAAAAGATGAAAAATTTAATTAAAATAAAAATAAAAATAAAAAAAAGAATTATTTTGTTTACCTGATCAAGTTGGTCAATGCATAGAGAGCATGTGCAGAGAGGTTTTCGTTTTTGGATTTGACGAGTCCCAACAAGACGGTCATCAAGTCATGGGAAGGAGTTTCGATGCTGGAGACAGAGAACAAAGCGCTCATTTGGATACTTTCCTTAGCGATGTTCAAACCAAATCTGGAGATGAGTGCTTGAGCTGCCTCAGATCCAACACGGGTAAGAACGTAGAACATGGTGTCAGGGAGGGTAGCTTCAGAAGCGAACTTTGGGAAGAATGGACTCAACAAGGAAAGGTCGCTTGGAAAAATCTTCAAGTGATCTACGACTTGGGAAAGAGATCTGAAGTAGCTAGAGTTACGTTGTTTGAAAGGGATGGAGACTGCCTTGGTGAAAAGACCGACAACATCAGCTTTGGAGGATTCCAATTTCTGTTTTTGAATGGTCACTCTTGTGACTTCGGTCAAAGAACCAGAAGAGTAGTCCTTGGATCCTTGGAGTTCTTGGATGGTGTTGAAGACGTTGTGGATCATTCCGTTCTTGTCTTTCAAGGTGTTTGCTCCACAAAGAGCGACGGAGAGGGATCCTTTGGAAGACATATCCATGTTGAATCCGGTTTCGTCGGTTGCCTCGTCTTTTCTCTTTCTTTGTCTTCTTTGGGATTCTCCAGCTGGAGACATATCAACCATATTGACATATTGGTTAACATTAGATCCATAAATGTATCCATCCTATTGTATTATTGAAATAAAAAGAATATAAATAAAAATAGAGAATAGCCATGGTTATATTTTATATCTCCAATAAATTTTTTTGGGTGTTATTGAAAAGGATATTTACAGGATGGATTTGGGTGACAGTTTCAGCAGTCAAAAGAACCATGTTAGGATGAACATTGGTATCGCTGAAATCAACAATATTGGTTTGATCAAAAGTATTTTGGAGTACCAAAAAGTTGGAGGAAACTGCACCAGCAACCAAAGAGGTATGAACTTGAAAAATTGATAAAATTAGTCATAATTCGTAAAATATAAAAAATTTTAAATTCTTTTTGAATTACCTCCAATAGGATCACTAAATGTTACTAATTCTTGTTGAGATGGTGCTACAATTTTGGTTTGCATTGCATTAATTGCTCCAATTTTGACATTTACGTAGTATGGTGAATCTGCAGTGTTGTACCAGATGGTAGGGATGGATCCATTGAAAAATTGTTGGTAATATACATCATATCCTAATGGGGTATCTCCAGATCCTGGTGGGGACATTGATTTAAGTTCAGATGGGGTTTCCTCTCCTTGCCCTACTCCGACGACAACATTGAACATGTTCATTACAAACATGTAGTTGTCAGAGTTTACTTGAACACCTAAGTTTGTTTTTCAAAATAATAAGAATTCATAAAAATAAACAAATATTTATAAACATTATATTATTATTCAAAGTAATTTTGCAATTGATTTAACTTTCTTATTCAAATAATTACAAATCGTATTTTTACTTTATATATAATTTCAAATTTTATATATTCTTTGGTATAAAAAATTTATTTTTAATATTCTATGGTATCCCTTTATTTTGTTTATTTTTTTACATTGAATTGCCAATGTTCCGTTCATTGTGGAGAATGATCCGGAAGTTCTTTCTTCACTGTTTGATAATGCACCTTTTGCATCCAAATATCCATTTACATTGAATACATATTCTTGGTTGACCTGATATACCAATTGACTAGGTAATGCAGATGCCAAAATAATGAAAGCCAATAAAAAAATAATTTTCATTTTTTTTTAATTTTATATTGATTCTGTTCAAATAAAAGAAACTCCTTTTTACATTAACAATGTAAATTCTTAAATATACATTTGGATGTAATAATCATCTTTGGGAATTCGATACTTTTCAAAAAAAATATATTCGAGTTCGTCAAAAAAAATAAAAAAGAGTCAACGAAGATACTCTTGAAGATTATTGAAGATTATTGAAGTATTGGAATTATAACCATCTTTTCTTTTCAATCATTAAAGTATTTTTTTGAATTTTCAATGAGTAAATGAGTAAGGAAAATTTATATTTGAAAAATTTGATAAACCAGGATGTTTTGCCTTGATATATTTCTATCCATTTACTCTTTAATTATGCTTTGGTAAATATAAAAAAAAAAAATTAGGTTTTCTCATTTTGGTTTTCTCAATTCAACAATCAATTAACCAATATCACTTTAAATATGCAAAAATGGGAATTTACAATTACATTACATAGTGCAAAAGAAATTTGTGGAGGAAGAGATGCCAAAATAAAAACATTCGCCACATTATATTATGGAGATGGTGAGTATAATCAAATACATCTGAAAATATAAGATTAAATCAAAATTATTTTATTTTAGGTGAATCATCAAAAATGAAAGAGTTATCCACAGAAGTTAAAGAGGGAAGTGATCCAACCTATGAACAATCATTTGATATACAACTTCAATCACCATGTAAATTCATCTTTATATATTTTTGGGTTAAAGGTAACGAGTTTTTGAAAATTATAAGCAATTAAAATTTTAATATGAACTGAATATCAAACTATTATCACTCAAGACAAATTCTTCATTGAAACTATCAAAAATCCTTTAATAATTTATATTTAATTTTTAAATTTATGTGAAAAAAAAAATATAATAATTAAAATTAATTGTTTAAAAACCTCAGGAACATTCAGCAAAACAAGCGCAGGGTAAAAAAAAAATATATATATTTTTTTTGAGAGGATAAATCAAAATCAAAAAAAAAAAAAATAGATTTGCACCTGTAAAATTAGTTCATCCTGCAATCAAAAAAGGAGAAAAATGTAAAAAATTAAAAATTATTATTATTATTATTATTTTTTTTTTTTTTTTAAAAAAAATTATTTCCTTTTTAATTATTTTTTAATAGCGACAGGAGAATATTTGATTAATAACGATGGTAATGTGGAGGGGAGATTTCAGTTGTCCATACTCAACAAGAACTGTGAGGTGAATGAGGAACACGAAAAACCTCAGAAACCCCTCAAAGGTTTCTTGTCCAAACTCAAAGTAGTCTGGCATCAAAGATTATTTATGCAGTTTGAGTAAAAAAAAAAAAATTAAAAAATTTTAAAAAAATTTAATAACAATAAATTTTTTTTTTAAAAAAAAATAGGGATTGTGTAATTTAATTTTTTTTTTGGATTATATAAAATTTATTTTATCTTTTATTTTTTTAAAAAGTTATTTTATATTGGAAATTCAGGTGAAAACTTTTCTAATCTTTTTTAAAGACTTTCTTTTTTTAAATTTTTTTTTTAAATTTTTTTTGATTTTCTTAAATTTTTTTGAAATAAAAGGACCAAAGGGATACATAGTTTTCAAGGATATAAATGGTGTTGAACCCGATGGAAAAGACAAACTCACTTTTATTATCAAAACTAACAAAAAGGAGTATCTTTTGAGGGCTCACGATTGGAACGAAGTTAAGGAATGGAAGAAAAATTTGGAAGAAATGAAAGAATTTTATTCGAAATAAACAAAAAAAAAAGTTTTTAAAAAAATTTTTGAACAAAAATGAATTTTTTTTTAATATTTATCTCAATTATTTATTCAAAAGTCGCTTTGAATAACTTTTTTCGATGGAAGGAGAAGAGCTGATATTTTAAATCCATTTTTGGGGTTTCCACCTTTTGATATAATAAAATAAAAATTGAATAAAAGAAAAATGTTTTTACCCGAGGTATCTATTATGATTTGAAATCCTAAATCAGTGACCTTTTCGACGTATTGATGTCCCGAAACTACAATTTTGTTGAGTTTGGGATGTTTTTGGAAACCTCTGTCACAAAGTGGAAAAACTCTAGGGATAGTCAGATCCTTTTCTACTAACATCTTTTAAAAAATTTTAAAAAAATATTTAAAAAGAAAACTAAAAACATTTTTTATTTTTTACATTCATTTGTTCTTCTAAACAAATATCTGGTCTGATTCCGGCATGTACAAATAAATAATTGGGATGCTCGATGACCCAATGGGCATTCTTTAAAAAATTTTTATGCGATTCTGGTACTTTTTCGATGAGAGATCGCCTATCTCCATGTATTGCCCCTTTAAAAAAAAAAAGTATTTTTTTTATGAAAATAAATAAAAATACAAAAAATTTGCCATAAGATTTAAATGTTGAGTTAGAGTTATAAATATGTTTTCCCCATCTCAATCCTTTGAAAAAATACATATTAAATTTTTTTTTTTAAAAATTAATAAAAATTTCAAAATTTTTTTTAAAAATAATTTGAAAATAATTTTAAATAAAATATAATTTTTTTTGAAAATAAATCAAAATTAAAAAATATTAATTTTTTTTTACCTTGTAAATGTATATCTTTTTTGTTTTCACCTTCCCATAACTCATCTTTATACTTATAATTTTCAAAAGTTTCTTCGAAAGAAAAATTTTCAGGGGCAACGAAAACATCAATGAAAAGAGCGAAAGCCAAACAATGATTCCCGAGAAGGAAATGAGTTTTATTTTTGGGTCTGTCTTCTTTCAATTTAATTAAAAATTCTATTGTTTCCACAATTTTATCTCCTCTGTCACAGTAATCTCCTTTTTTAAATTAATTTTTTTAAATAATCAAATTTTATTTTTTTTTACCAAGAAATACTATGTGATATTCATCCAAGTTTGGAATTTGTTCTTTCATATTTTTCCACAAAGACAATAATTTTTCTATTGATCATTTATTTTTTATTAACGAAAATAATTTTAACGAAGGATTTTAATAATAAAATTTTATTTTTTACCATCTTGATTAAAAAATTATTAATCACTTATCATATTGATACTCAAAAATATCACAAATAATTTATATTTTTTTTCTTCAATTTTTCTTTGTTTTGATTTTTTTCTATTGAAACGGGATTATATTTATGATACTCACAATTTCCATGAAGATCTCCTATTGCAATCACTTCACCTTCTATCTTGAAACTGTTTTGATGTATGTATTGATTCTTTTCTTCCATTTTTTTTTTTTTTTTATCTTATTTTAATCACTTTAGATTTTTAATCTTAAAAATGTGACCCGAACATTTAACACAAAAGAGTAAATTTTGTTTTGAATCAATATAACAACATTCAAATTGTGATTTTTTTTCACTGAATGATTTAAATTTTAAAATTTTTAAAAGCAAAAAGGGTTTGATAAACAGATTATTTCAGTTGTCTGGGTTTTGAGATTGCAATCTTTTTTCAAATCAAATTTTTACTCAAAAACAAATCTACACAACAAAATAATAAAAAAATGAAGAACATGTTAAAATTCACCAAAATCCCCAAGATGAAAAAATTTTATTCGAATTCTATCAAGAAATGGAATAGCAACAAGCTATTTTACGTTGCATCATCCATAATAGCAACATCAATTCTCTTCAAAGTAAAAATATATAAATCCCTTTAAATTAATAATGGAAAAAATGGAGGATCAAATGATTAGAACAGATCAATACATCTTAATCTTTTAATTATTTTTCATATTTTTTGTTTATAGTATACAAATTCACAAGAAGATAAGAATGAAGAAAAGATAGAGAATGAGAATGAGAAAGCACAAGAGACAAACAGATTCCATTACAAATATGTGATAGTGGGAGGTGGCACTGCTGCATTATCTGGATTGATGGGGATCAGGGAGAGTGATAAGGAGTCTCCCATCCTGTTGATAAGCCAGGAAGATCAATTTTACAACAGAACGCAATTATCCAAGTCATTATGGAGATCCCCTGAAGAGTTGAGATCGGAATATAGATATAAATCTCAAAAGGGAAAGATCACCTCTATCATCTATCCCAAATTGTTGAGCTCATCTGCAACTATATGGAATAATACTGTTGGTAAATAAAAATAAAAAAAATTTTTTTTTGAGGAAATAATAATTATTTTGACGATTAGAGATGAATCAAAAGAATTATAAAAACCAATTTTTTTTTAAAAAAACATTCCTCAAACAAAATTTTTAAACTTTTCACAAAAAACATTTCAAGAAAGATTTTTGAATGAAATAAACATGATGTTGTTTGAAAATATTTTGTTCAATAATTTGGATATTTATAAAAAAAAAATTCTTTAAATGAGAAACTAAAAACAACAAAAAAATTTCTTTTTCAAAAACACTTTAAAATATTTATTTTGAAAATTAAATTCATTTTTTATTTAAAAAAATCCAGATCACGTGGATTTAACAAGCAAAGTGATTCTTGTTGGAGAAAAAGTTGTGCATTTCGACAAAGTTCTCATCGCAACAGGAGCATCCCCCAAAAAACTTTACGGGGTCGAATCAGCAGCACAAAACCAAGTTTCCTCCTTCAAAACTCTTCAAGACTTTGACAAAATCAAAAAGTTGGTTGAGGAGGCTACTCCCGAAAATCCAAAGACTATTGTCATTGTTGGCGGAAATTTTTTGGGTACAGAGTTGACTAGTGAGTTGTCTTTGTTCAAAGAGAAGGGTGTGAATGTCGTTCAGGTATAAATTTTTTTCTTCAAATTTTAATTTGTTAAAAAAAATATTTGGTAATATTTGTCGAGAAATTTAAAAGTTTTTTTTTTTTAATTATTCATAAAAAACAATTTTTTAAGAATTTTTTTTGAATAAATTTTTTAACAATAAAAATAGTTTGTAATTTTTATTTTTATTTTAAAATTCTCAATCATGATTTTAAATTTAAATAATATTATTTTTAAATTTTAAATCAATTTTTTTTTTGATAATTTTCTTGAAGGTTTTTAGGGAGAGTTCTCCTCTTTCCAACTTTTTACCAGAATATCTTTCTGAGCATTTGTTGGATGTAGGTATCAGCCGTGGTATCACTTATTTTACTGGAAAATCAATTGAAAGGTTAAAAAAAAATTTTAAAAAATAAAAATAAAAATAAAAAATTTCCAAAAAATTTTGAGAAATAAAATAAAAATAAAAAAATTAAATTCTCAATTTTAAAATAAAAGAGTTGAAAAACACGGGAAATATGTGGACGCAATTTTGGATGATGGGAAAACCATTTCTTGTGATCACATTATCACTGCAATTGGGAACGTTCCTAACTCTCAACTCATTATTGGAAATGCTATCGAAGTAAAAAAAAAAAAAAATTTTACTTTTTATTTTTTTAAATTTATTTAATTTTAATTTTATATTTTTATTATTATTTGTTAAATTTTTTTTTTATTTTTTTCATTTTTTATTAATTTATTTTTTTATTTTTATTTTTATTTTTTTTTTTAAATTTTTTTTTGAATACATAGTTGGATAATGATCAAGCAATAGTCGTGAACGTGGAATTGCAAGCTAGAAGCAATGTATGGGCAGCAGGGGATGTTGCTTCTTTTTTCAGTCTCAGTGGTCGTGGGAGATTTCGTCATCATAACGACGCCATTGAGTCTGGCTTTATCGCAGGAAGAAATATGACTGGTAAAATTTTTTTATTTTATTTTATTTTTTTTTATTGATTTATTTATTTTTTTTTATTTTATTTTATTTTTTATTATTATTTTATTTTATTTTTTTATTTTTTAATTTTATTTATTTTTTTATTTTTTAGGGCAAAGTGAACCATTATTGTTCCATCATTTGTATTCTAGTGAAATATTTGGGGTTCAATTTGATGTAGTGGGGAACATTTCTTCTACTAACAATTCTTACGGCATCTGGTCAAAGGTAAAAAAAAATAATAATAAAAATAATATTTTTTTTTTATAAATAAAAATAAAATTAAAAATAATAAAAAAATCAAAAAAAATCAAAAAATCAAAAAATAAAAATAATCAAAAAAAATAAAATAAAAAAAAATTTAAAAAAATTTTTAAAAAAAAATAGTCAGAGGAAGAATCAAAATTAGATAATAGGGTTTTTCCTCCACAGATTGAAGAGAGAGAGAATACTTCTGAATCAGAGAAACGCGCTTTACAACTCTCATTGTTGCCAAAAGAAGATCTATCATATGATCCTGTCTTAAGATCTTTTCAAAACCCTGGAATTGTTTATTTTACAGCTAAAAATGATAGTGTAATTTATATCTAAATATTTTTTTTTATTATTTTTTTAATTTTTATTTTTTAATTTTTATTTTTTAATCTTTAAAGGTTGTTGGAGTATTACTTTGGAATTTGGTCACTAAAAAAAAGAAATCAGTTCTTGATCAGGCTATGGAAGTTATTTTGGAACAAACTAAATTGCACGACGTCTTGGAGGCTTCTGGTCTCATTCCTTTGGTCAATCCTCAAGACAAATATGAAGATGATTAATCTCATAAAATTATTTTTTATTTTTTATTTTTATTTAATTTGAAATAAATTTTCAAAAAAGTTAATTTTTTATTTTTTTTATTTTTTTATTTTTTTCATTTTATTAAATTGAATTAAAATAATTTAATTTTAGTTGTGATCTGCTTCTATAACATAACCTTTTTTTAAAGAAAGTGAGTTAATAAATGTTCAAAAAAAACTAAAAAAATAATTACTTTTGTGAGCGCCACCCATCTCAAGGATGTTCATTTCAATTTTTCTTTGATCAGTACCAAACATCATATCTTTTAGAAAAAAAAATAAAAAAATAAAAAATAAAAAATAAATAAAAAAAATTAAAAAAAGTTAAAAATTACCTTTATTAACTTTTCTTCTTTGCATAGTTATTTTCTCATCTCTTTTTTGACTTTGAGATTGTTTCTCTAAGGCATCGCTCTCACCCACACCTATCACTTCAATTACGTCAATGTCCTGTATCACTTCGTCTTTTTTGTTTCCAATTAAGTCTCCTTCTTCATAAGTAGAGTCATATGTGTGCACTGTTATTTTAGAAAGATCTTTGTCTATTGACATTCTGAAATGTCCCTAAAAAAGTTTTTAGTTTTTATTTTTTCTATTTTTTATTTTATTTATTTAACATTTCTTGTTTATTTTTATTTTTATTTTATTTTTTAATTTTTTTTTATTTTCATTTTTATTTTTTTAATTTTTCTTTTATTTATTTTTTAATTTTATTTTTATTTTTCTTTTATTTATTTTTTATTTTTATTTTTTTATTTTTTTATTTTTTTTTTCAAATTTTTTACAAGTTGCCCTCCAAAGCCTATTCCTTGATCCAGTGAGGAAGAAGAGATGGAAGTTTTTGACAACGCAGCTTTGTAATAATACATAAAGTTTTTGTTGGGTCCTTTTGCACTAAGAATTTTGAACTTGATTTTTAAAAAATAAATTTTAATTTTTGATTTTTAAAAAAATAAAATTAAAAAATATTAAATAATAATAAATGAAAAATATTTTAAATTTAATAGAAAAGTTTTTTACACTTGGAGAAATGGAAAATAAGAAATAAGATCCTTTCCTGTGTAATTTATTTTTGCTTTTGGAGGATTCTTCTCCATAAAAGTTATTGTGACATCTAATGTAAATTGAAAAAAAAAATTAATTAGATTTAAAATAAAAAATAAATAAATGAATAATCAAACAAAAAATTAAAAACGTGAAAAAAATAAAAAATAAAAATTTGATAATTAAATATAAAAATAAAAAAATATATAAAAAATAAAATGAAATATAATGAACAAAAAAAATAAAAACAAAAATTGAAACAAAAATTGAAATAATAATAAAAATATGATAAAAAAATATGTAAAAATAAAATGAAATAAATAAATAAATAAAATAAATAAAAATAATTTTTTTTTTTTTTACTTCCACTCTTCAACACAATAAGCACCTAGAATGTTCTGATCCTTAGTTCGAATCAACAACAAAGTGGGATGCTCATAACAAAAGACATTGTGCTCGAAACGGTTGATGGAGTAGCCGTTCCTGTTGGTAGAGAAGAGCGAAGTCCAGTTTTTGTAGGAGAACTTGTTGAGTTTGTAGGCGAGGAGTTTGCGCGCCCTTTCTAGTGTTTGTTCGTCTTCTTCGTTGTCGAAAAGGTAGTTAGTTTGCTTCAACACGCTTTCGGAGGTTAATTCCGAAGGTGTTTCATTTGTTCTGGTTTTTTTTTTAAATCAAAAAAAATTTTGATTAATTTTTTAATATTTTTAATTAATACGAACAAAAAAAAAAAAGAAAAAAATTGAAAGGAGAAATAAATTTAACATATTTAGGTCAAAATTTTTTCAAAAAAGAATTTTTAAACATTTATTAATCTAAAAATAAAATAACTGATATAAAAACAATTTTGAAAATAATTGTAAGGAAAGTAATTAATAAACAACAAAAAAAAAATAAAATATAAAAATAAAAAATATTTTGTAAAGAAAAATCTATTTGAAGCAAAAATAAATTTTTTTTTTTTACTCTTTTATGACCTCCTTCTCTGAAAATTTGATTTCTATACAGTTGTTGTAGTTGGGAGAGTAGGAGGGAGTAGGAGTGGCGATGGAGATGGCGAATTCGTAGATGCGGTTGAGAATGTCGGAGGAGAACAGACTGTCTTCCATATCCAGGTCTCTCTCGCTTTCTTCTACACAACATATACTGTAGATTATGTATGGCTTTGAAAAATAAATTAAAAAATGTTCTAAAATATCGTTGATGAAACAATGAATTTGTATATTCAATGAATGAATTTGATGATTATAAATATATGTTGAGATAGAAAGAATTTTAAAAATTCTTTTCGATCAAAAGTTGATCAATAGATTTCCATTGTTTAAGGATTAACATTTACGATTTATAATTTCAATGAAAATGAATAATGGTAAATATTTTGGGATTTGATCAAATTTTATTGATTGTATGTTCATATAAAATTGTATAATGAAATGATCAATTTTATTTTATTGAGAAATTAGGTGATATTTTTTGAAAATTTGTTTACCAAACAACTCCCTAATTGAGGAGTCTTCTGTTCAATCCATCTTTTGATTTCCCTCAAACTCACAGGCTCATTCTGTACCTCCCTATGTCTATCGCCGAAGAAATAATCGACCATCTTGCCTATATACCCTCTCTCCTCCTCATTCAACGGATTGATCTTCTCATCAGCCTTCTTCTCCTTCTTTTGGAATGAATAGAAGAATAATAGGGCAGATGATTCAAATACCTCTACTATCTGTTCACGAGTGATATCAATAGCTCTATCTTCAAAGAAGATGGAAAGATAGAAATCCAAATATCCCGAGAAATTGGAATTTTTGCAACAATTGGACATCCCATCTGCGAAATTGTAGAAATTGAGCTTATCTTTGTTATTTTGATCCTCTTTGTCTATATATTCTCCTTTTATCCATCTGCTATAGATCTTCTTTATCATCATCTCTGGTATATATCCCATATTGAAATATTTGGTGAATTCTTCTTCTGTGATATATTGTGTTTTGTTATTTTGATTGTGTATCGTGCTTTGTTCTTTTCCATTCAACCTTATCTTCTCGAATATCTGTTTCAACACCACAATCTCTTTTTCGGTGAATTTCATTAACAAATCTCTATCATAATTATTCTGTTTCTGAGTTGTTTGTTTATTTACATTATTATCAGAAGCAGCTAATCCCATTCTTTTTTTTTTATTTTTTTCAATATTGTTAATTATAAATTTTCAATAGAATATTATTTTTAACTGAAAAAAAGATTAAAATAAAAAAAAATTGATAGTTTGAATATCTATTGCTGAATTTACTATAATTCAAACTACCAATTCAAAAAATCAATTTACTAATATTTATCTTAAAAGATGTTGTGTGATGGACAAGAAATAAAAGAAATAAAAAATGAAGGATGGAAGAGCCAAGAGGTTAATTGTGGAACATTTAAAAAAATTGAATCACAGAGAATTGGAATTTGAATTACCANGAAAAGTTGGAAGTTTTATTGCTACTACCAATATTCAAGTTGACATTAGGAGAACTCTCCCTGTTGAGAAAGTTGCTTTTGCTTGAAACATTAAGAGGAGAATTAAAATTGTTAAGAGAAGGAACAACTTTAGAAGTGAGAGGAGTTTTTATTACAGAGGTTTTGTTAGTGGAGGAAGTTTTGTTGGAGGAGGTTGTTGTAGAAGTGGAGAGGACGCTCATCGAGTTGGACTTGTGGGGGTTTGATTTGAGGAGCTCTTCTTTCGTCCCCAGAAACCTTTTGGCTACTGAGCTCCCTCCCGAATTAGCATCTTTTTTATCTTTTGTCCTTTATTATGATTAAAAAATTATTTTATTTTTTTCATTTTTTTATTTTTTATTTTTTTCATTTTTATTTTTTATTTTTTAAAAATGTTTTTTGATTTTTTACTTTTATTTTTATTTTTAAAATTTTTTATTTTAATGTTATATTTTATTTAATTTTTTTATTATTTAAATTTTTTTTTTAAAATGTTGTTTACTTTGGAGACTCTTTTTTTGTTTCTGGGGTGTCA
This sequence comes from Cochliopodium minus, assembly GCA_024220525.1. Classification (NCBI taxonomy): domain Eukaryota; phylum Discosea; order Himatismenida; family Cochliopodiidae; genus Cochliopodium; species Cochliopodium minus. Next base: position 134,642 of record JAMYWO010000049.1, on the reverse strand, counting down.
TCTTTGTTCAACAACCTTTGTCTTTCTCTTTCCTTGCGCCTTTCCTCAAAAAGAGATTTCTGTTCAGGTGGTTTATTCTCTAAACAAAAAAAAAAAAAAATTAAAAAGATCATAAGAAACAGAAATTTAAATGAAAATAAAAAAATAAAAAAATTTTAAAAATAATAAATAATAAATTCAAAAAATAAAATTAATTAAAAAGATCTTAAGAAACAGAAATTCTAAAAAATTAAAAATAAACAAAAATGAAAAAAATAAAATAAAAATAAAAATAAAAAATAAATAAAATAAAAATTAAAAATAAATTGTTTTTACCTATTTCCTTTTCAACACCAAAACCCAAAACACTGGTTGTTCTTGTGAGATGATTGGGCTTCAGAGTTTGAGAAGAAAACTTTTCTTTTTTTTTGTCATTTTTGAGATCAATGGAGTGGTTCTCCTTCAAGTTTTTGACGAGGTAGGGGTTCCCCTCTGGCTTTCTTTTTTGTAAATGTTTCCTCATTTCGGAAAGGTAACACATCACCGATAATTTGTCTGGTACGTTCATCACTATCATGTCTTCTGGCTTTTGGAATGATAGAAAATTTTAAAATAAAATAATACAAAATAATATAAAATAATCAAAAAGAATTTTAAAAAATTAATAAAAAATGATGTTGAATAAAAATATGAAAAAAATAATAAATATAAAATAATATAAATTTAATAAATGTCAAATTTTAATTTAGGGTTAAATTATAACAATACAAATTTTTAAAATAATTATTTTCTTTTAACATTTAATAAAGGATAAAAAAAAAAAAACTTTATTTTACAAAAATTGGATTACCTCCATCAATCTCGCAATTCTAAAATGTTTTTCTCCAAGAGTAAATGCTTTTTCGTGGTTGTTTTTCATGTCTTCTTTCGTTGCTTTTTTCAGCTCATCAAAATTCAACAACTTGTTTTGATAGTTGTGCTATTTAATATTGATTTGAAAAGTAATTAAAAAAACACAATTTTAAAAAAAATCAATCAAATGATTTTGAATCAATCATTTGTTTTTGAATTTTAAATTTCCTTGTTCAAAATTTTGAACTGAATAATATTTTATAAAATTTTTTGAAACTATTATATCGTAATATAATCAATTGTTTGAATCCATATTCAATCATTAAAAATGAAGTTTTAATTTTTTTATATCTTGCTTATTTAAATATTCAACAAAATTTTGAAAGAAAATTTAAAATTTTTTTTACAATGATCGCACAAAATGCCAATCCATCTTTCCAACTGGATGTGAAATTTTTGACATCAACACCAGGATATCCATCAGTGAGCAATTGAGCCCAAAATAACAAATTATTCTCTGCCATACTTTCTAAAATTAGGTTTATAAGTTGTATTGATATGAGTTATTGAAAGCTTTGTATTTAAATTTTAAATCAATAAGGTATGATTTTTTTTTCCTTTCAATTTTTTTTTATTTATTATAATTATAATTATAAATAAAATTTTTTCATCAAATTAAAACTAAATTCAAAACAAGATCTAACTCTTGATTAAACAATTAATTTTTTGACAGATTTTTTTTTTACTTTATTATTTTTTAAAATCATTTAATCAAAAATTGTAAAGATTACTTCCAAATAAAAAGTTGTAATGAAAGTTGTGAAGAAAGTTTTAAAATGATTTGTTGAACAACTAAAAATCTAATTTATTTATTTTTTCATATTTTCTAAATCTTTTTGATCCAAAAACCCAGATCCATCCACGTCCAATTTTTTGAATTGTTTTTTAATTTTTCTGATAACTTTTTCATCACAATGTCCAAGTTCAATCAGTTTGTATTCGAGAAATTCGTGGATATCCACTTGGTTGTCGTTGTCTTGATCCATCAAACCAATAGCTTGACCTGTCAGTTTTTCGTTTAACATTTTTTCATAAACTTTCTTTTGTTGCATTTCAATAAAAATATTCGAAAATGATCTAAAAATAAAATAAATAATCAAAATTTAAAAAAATAAAAATTTTGAAATATTGAATAAATTATGATTTTATCGAATCTCAAAAATAATTAAAATTAAAAATGTCAAAATAAATTAAAAATTTTCAAAAAATAAAATAAAAATCAAATAATCAAAAAATAATTTAATGTCAAATAAACAATTTAAAATATAAAGAAGTATAGCATGAAATTTTAAAAATTATAAGATTGAAAATAAAAAATAAAAAATTTAAAACAAGAAAAATAAGAAATAATATTTACCCTAAAGCTGCCACGAACAAAATAGTACCAAATAATACAAAAGGGATATTGACAGCTCTTCCTAAAGTAGTTTTGGGAACAATATCACCATATCCAACTAAATAAGAAATAAATTTAGGTGATATTCATTAAATAATTAATAATTTGTTTAAAATTACCAGTAGAACAAGTTACAACACAAAAATAAAGTGAATCAATAAAATTCCATTTTCTAAACAAAAAAAAAAAAATAAAAAATTTGAAATTTGAAATTTGAAATTTGAAATTTGAAATTTGAAATTTGAAATTTGAAATTTGAAATTTGAAATTTCAAATAAAAAAATAAAAATAATAATCAAACGAAAAAATCTCAATTTGCAAAAAATAAAAATAAAAAATTTAAAATAAAAATAAAAAAATGATAAAAAATAAAAAATAAAAAATAAAAAATAAAAAATAAAAAAATCTCAATTTTCAGAAAAAAATTTTACGGCAGAGGTGGTGAGAAATTCAACAACAGGTGGTTGATCCAAAAACCCTTCTAATTGTAAAAAACAATTAT
>JAMYWO010000049.1:105307-129533 GCA_024220525.1 Cochliopodium minus | reverse complement strand
AATAAATAATAAATAATAAATAATAAATAATAAATAATAAATAATAAATAATAAATAATAAATAATAAATAAATAAAAAATATAAAATATAAAATATAAAATAAAAAAAATAAAATAAAATTTGTTTTTTTAAAAAATAATAAAAATAAATAAAAATATAATAATAAAAAATACAAAGTGAAAATAATAAAAATAAAAAAATAAATAAATAAATTGTTACATTTTTCTTGTCCATTGTAAGTTTTTTGAGTTGAGTTTTCATTTGTTGTTTGACAAGCAACCTCTTCTCTTTTAGTTCTTTGGTCTGAAACTTGAGCTGTTCTTGGATTTCGAGAGTGTGTTTGTGAAGCTGCTGTTGTAATTGAAGTTGTTGGTATGCTTGTAAATGGCTCGTTTGTAACTGTATCAAGTGGATTGTGGCTTCGGTTTGTCTATTTTTAATTTAAAAAAAAATTATTAAACATTTAAAAAAACATTTAAAAAAACATTTAAAAAAACATATAAAAAAACATTTAAAAAAATTTAAAAAAATATTGAAAATTAAAAAATTAAATAGATTAATAAAATAAGAATAAAATTAATAATTTTTGTAAAAAATAATTACATTTCATGTTTCCCGTAAAGTAAAATTTGATCCAACTTGTTTTTGGTTTGTACTTGATGAACATTTAAAAGAACTTGTTCTCTTTTTTGATGCTGTAATAAAAAAATAATAAAAAAAATCTCAAAAAATTTTTGTAAAATAAAATGAAATTAAATAATTAATAAAAAATTATTAAAAGAACTTATTCTCTTTTTTGATGTTGGGAAAAAAAAATAAAAAAATCTTTAAAAATTAAAATGGAAATAAATATAAAAAATTATTATTACAAAAAAAAATTAAAATATTTCTTACCAACATATAAATATCATAAGAAATTTTTTTGAGATAATCAATAAAATTCTGAAATATTTGGATGTCATTGTCGAAAAGAGATCCAAACTCGACGTTGAGAGTGATGAGCTGGTTGTCAAACTTCTCCTGGTGGGCCTTGTGCAAGCTGGAAACGAGCTTCTTGTCCTTGTTGGACTTCTTCTGCATCTTGAGCTGTGAGGAGAAGTTGGACTGCAAACTCTTCTGGTTGAGGGCTTGTTTCTTTCTCATTTCGTTTTGAGAGTTCTTCAAATCGACAAAGAAAGTCTTGAAGAACTTTTTCTGCTCGCTTTTGAGCAACTTGAGATCGTTCTCAGACTTTTGCTGCAGGGAGATCTTGTCGTGCTTGTCCTGACTTTCCTTCAACTCGACGGTTTTTTTGATTTTCGAATCAAAGTTGGAGACTTTCTGGATGGTGGTCCTTTCCATCTCCTTGATCTCGGCCTTCTGACTCTTTTCGAGGTTGGCCAAATCTTTGCCTTGATTTTTCTGTTGTTTGTTGAAGGCTTTGATCTGTTGCTGGAGGAACTGATCTTCTTTGATCTTTTGGATGTCGTTGACGATGTTTTTGGGACGGACAGTGACGGGCCTGTTCTTGTTCATTTTTTTTCTCAGCGTGCCCATGACGAGCTCCCTTTCTTCTTCGTTGAGGTCCTTCTCAAAGTTTTCAATGTCGGTTTGGTTCTTGATCTCCAATCTCTTCACTCTCTTCACTCTTTTGTAGATCAGCTTCTTTTTCAATTTTTTTTTGGTTTCCACTTTTTCGAGACTATTCAACTCTTCTTTCAAATTGACAATACCACTGGAACGCTCAAGAAGATTTCTGGGAGAATTATCCCTCGGACTGATTTTAGGGCTGTTGATTGGTGATTTGTCATTTGTTTTCGGTGTTCTCTCATTAGTTCTTGGTGTTGTCTCGTTAGTTCTAGGAGTTGTCTCTACTTTTTTTGGAGAAGGTATTGTTTCCACTGTTTTTTTAGCTTTTATTATGGAAGAAGATCCTTTGTGATCTATTTCAACTTTTTCGTTTTTGACAGGATTGTCGTTTTTGTCTTTTGTTGTTGGTGTAACTTTTGATCTTGGACTTCCTGTATTTGGACTGTTTTCCAAGGGAGATTCGCTCCTTGGTGTGCTTCCCTTTGGAGAATTTGAACCACTGTTTATGCTCGGATTAGATCTTCTTGATTGAGTGGAAACATTAACGTACTCTGTCTGCAAAGATTTATTTTTTGATTTTCTTGTTTTTTTTTCTTGTTCCTTCTTATCAATCACTTTTTGGTTTTCGTGAGAAATTTTATCTTGTGATTGCTTCTCTAGAGGCTTTTCATTTGACTTTCTATTGTGTGGTTTTTCTTGTGGTGGCTTTTCGAGTGGAGATGGAACTATTCTGCTGTGTGAATTTTCGGGCAAGGAATGCTTTTTTCCTATATACAACGGACCTTTACTGTCAATAGGTAAGACCATAGGCTCTGATTTCTTTCTTCCCTTATCTTCTATTTTAGGTTTAGGATCTTCAACTCGAGGAGACTTTTCTACTGGCTTTTTGGTGACTGTTGATACTTTAGTTTCAAAATATTTCACATCTACATTCTCTCTTGGAGAAATAACCGGCTGCTTATGATGCTCAGGAGCGAGTTTCTCTTTTTCATTCTTCACAATCTCCACTTTTTGAGAAATATTTTTTGAGTTTTTAGTAGGAGGTAAATTAACAACAGGAGCGCTCTTGTTAATAACTTTGGTTACAACATGTGGCTTTTCTGGAGTAACTTCGATTGGTTTTTCTTTAGGTTTTATCTCCTCCAACTTTTTTTCTTCTGGCTTCTTTTTCTCTTCAACAACTTGTACTATTTTGGGTTTTTGTGTGGGATTTTTAGTGGGTTTTTGTGTTCTTAATTTAGTTATTTCTTTCATAGATTTCTTCTTTGCCTTTCTTAATGTTTCTTCTTTATGTTCGATTAAATCAATAATAACTCTTGTTTGTGGGGAACTAGAAAGAAAAGGATGCTACAAATAAAATAAAAATTTATTTAAAAACAAAATTAAAGTAAATTAAAAATTTTACCTTGAGCAAAATCTCAGCAGATAATCTTTCACCTGGGTTTTTTTGTAAACACTTGTTAATGAAATCTTTGAATTCAGGAGACCAAGACTTATCTTCACTAAGCCTTGGAGGATCACTCTTTGTAATCTGTCTCATTGCATTGATAGCAGGTTGGTCATAATGAGGAACTCTGTCTTCTGCCACGTTAATCAAAGTAACTCCCAAACTCCCTAAATGTAAAAAAATAAAATTAAAATTAGAATTGGAACATAGAATTAATAAATATTATTTTTTGAACATAAAAGAAAACTTGTATTAAAAATCTTACAAATGTCAGCTTTGAAGTCGTATGCAGAAGGAAAGTCTCTGTTATAAATAACCTCTAATAAAAAAAATTCTCATTTAAAATCAAATTTATCCATCTATTAAAAGCTAAATCTAATTTAAAAATAAGAATTTTTTTTTTTACCAGGAGCCATAAAGTGTGGAGATCCGATCAAAGAGAATCTTTTTTGATTATCACATACAATCACTGATACTCCAAAATCAATCAACTTCAAATCTCCTTTTTTGGTCATCATTATGTTTGCTCCCTTGATATCTCTGTGAATCACATTGTTTTTATGAAGATAATTCAGACCATTTAATACTTCCTTTGCAATATATTGAATATGATCTTCTCTAAATCCTCTTTTACGCTCTATCGGGTGATAAGTTTTTAAAAGTATAAATATTTGTTTATTTGTATATTTTGAAAGATCGGAGATTTAATATTTGATAATTTTGATTGTATTTGTATTTATATGCATCTTTTAATCATTAAATTTTTTTTTTTACTTGAAAGAATTTCATCCAAAGATCCTCCATCATACAATTCCATTGCAATCTAAATATATTTCAAATAAAATGCAAAAATAAGAGTTAAATTTCTTTTGGTGGATGTTTTCTTTACAAATAATTCGTTCTCCTTTTTCCATCCTCCTATATATTTCGCTATATTTTTATGATTACATTGTTTCAACAAAGCTATCTCAACTTTCAAATCATCAAATGTCTCATCCTCTCCAAGTGCAATGATTTTCAAAGCACATTCAGTATCATCTTTAAGATATCTTGCCTTATATCTATAATTTGACAAATCAAAATTTTATACAAAATAAAAACAATAGATTAAAGGGGATTGATATTGATTCAGTATTTCATAATTATGTATTTTTAGATTTCCGTTATTTTATTTCACTTACACTTGTCCGTATGCTCCTTGTGCAATTTCGGAATATAATTCGAATAATTCCTCAGGATCTCCTTCATCTAATAATGTTTCCAATGGTGGTCCTCTATTATTATTGTTTTAAATTTTTAAATTTTGGGTTGATGGAAGAAAGGTAAAATTATATATGAAAAGGAAATAATATTATTTCCTCTAAATTTATAAAATTTATAAAAGGTTTATGTAAATATTTTGATCGTTTTATATTTCTAATATTGAATTCAAATTGACCTTGGACCATGGCTTGTTATCATTTTTTTTTTATTCTTATTTTTGTTTCATATTTTCTGTTAACAGAAATTATTTAAAAAAAGAAAATTTAATTCAGATTGACTGAAAAAATTACTTTCTTACAAGTAAACCTCAAAATGAATCCTTTCATTGACAGTCTCTAAACCTTAATTAATTTTATTCTATTCAATAAAAAAAAATAAAAACAATTCAGTGTATTCAAAAAAAAAAAAAAGCTTATAGTTCCTTTATTTATCGTCCATTCAAATAGAATATTGAAATCATAAATATCATTAACACAATTTAACTTCACAATAATAAATGGTAAACAAATATATATATTTTTAATATGAATATATCCTTATATCCTTTATTATTAGAATATCTTTTAAAAATTACAATTATCATTCACATTTCAAGGATACCCCTTTTCCTATCCTGCCAAAAGTTATATGGCAAATGATATTTTCCTATTTATTCGAGATATTAGACAATAGAGACAAATTAATTGAAGAATGGATGGGATATGCCATGAGTAATTCATGGAATATGGTCACTCTTGTATGCAAGTAAAAATAATTGAATAAAAATAATATATTTTGAAAATAATCAAAAATATGAAACAGAAAATGGAATGAAATAGCATATACAACAATAAAGGTAAAAATAACAAATATCATTGGCAACCTCTTCGGTTATTACGATTTAAAATATATAATTATTTTTTCATTTTCTTCTTGTCTAAATTAATTTCATGAAATTAATTTATAATATTAAAGAGATTGGAATTTTTTGATTTGAAATGGGATAAAATGAATCATTTTTACGAAAAATTGATGAAAATGGACAAAACAAAAAATTTGAGGCTCGAAACATTAAAGTTCGTAAGAACAAAAACAGAGAAGATCATAGAATATCCATTTCGCATAAAAGAGCTCCAAATATTCGAAGCAACAAAAGAAACACTCGAACAAATAAAACCCAACAACAAAAACTTCCATCTCATCTTGCAATTCAAAAAAGTGATCCCTGAATTAGATTGTATCAATTCGGAAATAAAACATCTTACACTAAGATTGTTGCCAGACTCCAAACTAGAAAACGAGTTTACAATCACCAAAGAAAAAAATTTAAAGTCCTTTTTTTTGAAGAAGATTGATATTTCTTTGAATGTTTACTTTCAAATCCTCAAGTTTTATAATCAATTGGAAGAAATAGGGTTTTGTTCTTCCCCAAAATTCTTTAAGAAAAAAATTAACATTGATGAGTTTTCCAAAGCTTCTCAGAATTTGAGGTCTATTTATTGGGAAGATTCTACTAATCCCATCGAGCTAATTTTGACTCTGATTCAAGATTTTTCTTTCTGCAATTTACAAAAGTTGACCATCAAAGCTACTAGCGATCCTAGGTTTCACGAGAACATTCCAGAGAAGATCTATTTTCCCAACCTCTCTTCCAACCTTGTTTCTTTGACTCTCGAGTTTAGTTATTTTCTCACTAATTGCCAATCTTTCAAGTCATTTCCTGTTTCTCTTAAATACCTACATCTTTCAAAAACAAGCTCAAATGTAAAAAACCTTTTATATCTTTTTTTTTATCTTTTTAATTAAAACTTTTTTTCTATTATCTTTTTATCTTTTTAATTATCTTTTGAAATCGTCTTGTTTTATAAAAACTTTAGATCTCTTTTGCAAATGATGATCCTTTGATGAGTGAAAGAGCAAGATCTTTGAAACAAATAATGATAATTGGGGACGAATTAAAACACTTGATCAACTTGAACACCCTCATCATCGAGAAAAACATTGATTTCCACTCCCATCTCATCCCTTTCATCCATACTTTGCATGTCAAGTTTCAACCACTAGAAGAACCCATTTTTATCAAATCCCTATCTAAACATTGTCCTTCATCAAAGCTGATATTAGAAGGTAATTCGAATTATTTTCTTTTTATAACGTTATTAAATTTTTATTTAAAAAAAGGATGTGAATTGAATAGCGCTCAACTTGGATACTTTGATATGGATTTTGTAGAAATTGTCCTCGATTGTTGTCCTCAGATCGAACGGAGCGATCTTTCTCTCCTTCCCAAAGCTTCTGTTCTCGATCGTGTATTGTTTTTGCCCGCTCCTTCTAATTCAGGATTCAGCAATATCTTGAATAAGTGATACAATAACACATTATAATGCATTCCATTATCCTTCCAACTTTTATTTATTTGTATTTTCATTAAATTATTATATTATCATAATTCTTTTCTTCCTTTTCCTTTATTTTAGATTATGAAATTTGCATTGAAATCTTTCATTCAAAATTTTGATGTTTTTATCTCTTTCAAATTTTAAAATATTCCCTCTTTCAATTTTATTTTTTATTTTTATTCTTTTTTTTAATTCTCTTAAATTTTTTAATCAAATATATCAACAAATTCAATTAAATAATTCAAAGTTCATTTATTTCCAAAAAAAAAACAATTCTATTCCATTCTATTCTAACACAATTTATTATACTCCAAGTTCCATTTGATTATAAACTTTTATTTAATTTTTTAAATAAATTTACAAAATCACAGAAAGAATAATAAGAAAAAAATAAAAAAAAAAAAAAAAATCAAAAACCTCGAATTCTAATTTTCATCTTTTAAAATTTTGCATAAAAAAATGAGTGGTGAAGCATTCTTTGTAACTTATGAAAAGCAAAAGTAAAATAAAATATTTTAAACGGAATGGAGATTGATTCTAAAATCAATTTTTTTTTATTTTAAAACATTATAGATATAATATAGCATCATTTCTTTCAAAACATCCTGGTGGAAGTGAAATTTTGCAAGAATATAAAGATAAAGATTTAACAACCGCATACGATGAAATCAATCACAGCGAAGAAGCCAAAGAGATCATGAAGAGATATCTCGTTGTAGAAAATCAAAGCACAAATGCAACTACAAACAAAGATGCAAATACAGATAATACAGCAACTACAAAAAAAGAAAGAAGACCAAATGATTTCAAATCACAAATTAAACATGCATATGAGAAATTAGTAACAAAGGAGGATAAAAACTTTCTCCACAAGATATTCGGCTTCACTAGTTTGGCATTATTCACATATAGATATTCTTATTTCTTCAAAAATGGAACATTGGGATTTGATGGACAATTAATTGATTATCTCACCTTATTGGTACATTTCCTTTTGTCATTCTCTTCTTTGATCTTTCATGTATTGGAAAAGAGATTAGAAAGCAATCCTCTCATTATCTATGAAGAATATAGATTACATGCTATCGTGTTTTCTGGTAAAAGAACCATTATAAAATATTTATTTTATTTAATATATTCAATCTAGAATATATTACAAAGTCTTTATAAAATAAACTATAAAATATTATTCAAAATTTTCAATTATCGAGATCTTTGTACTATTTACTTTATATCCATTCCATATCTTTTATATTTATCAATTATTCTTCCTCTCATTTTTCTCATTAATTTTTATTTTTTAAAAATTATTTAATTCTCCTTTCCAATTAGGAAGAGCTGTTGGTGTATCGTTGTTTGGAATGTCAACATATATAAATTCGTTGACTCCCATGGTTAGACAAGCTTTATTGATTGCATTCATCCTCACTATCCACTTGGTAGTTGACTTTATCACTTATAAATATGGAACACAAGGAGTTACTGCTGTAAGAGTTAACAACAAGGATAAATCATTGAAAGGATTGAAATTATTCTTTGCATTTTATCAATTCATGGCATTAGCTTCTCATTTGGTATTAGATGTAAGATTTCCTTTTAAAATAAAAATATATGCAAAATTTAAAATTTATAAAATAAACTGAAGATTTATTAATCGAATATCACATATTTCAATTATCATGTTAAGATAGAAAAGAATAATATTTTTATTTGCGAAAAATCAATGGATAAAATAAAAAATAAATATTCAATTAATTTTTTCATTTCAAAAAAAAAAAAAAATAGGAAAAATTGAATGATTTGGGTTACAATACCTTGATTGCCATCCAAAGTTCTGCTTTCTTGATGACTCTCAAACGTAAGGGAATCATCAGATGGTACTCCCACTTGTTCTGGTACTCCTTGGCTCTCTTCTTCAGTATCTCTTACATGTTGTACGTAAAAGGATTTGTGTTCTTTGCATTTGTATCTTTCTTCTTTTATTTACGTGTTGAACTTAACCTAAGCAAGTATCTCGTTTGGACTTATTACTTGTTTGGTTACTTCTTTTTTGATTTCTACCAATTCAAAGCACAAATTTCCTCTGATTTTTTGTTTTCTTTTCTTAAGTAAATGTGTGACTTTTTGTTTGTTTCCCTTTTCTCGAGAATCGATTCATAAAAAATTAAAAAAAAAAAATATTTATAAAAAATAAAAAATTAATTTAGATTTTTTTTTTTCCATTTCAAAGTTTTTTTTTTTATTCAGTTTTTTTCTTCTTTTTGAGATTTTCAAACAAAATTCTAAATCTTTCTCTTGATTCTTCAAGGAAAAAGAAATCCAAGAAAGCTTTCTTCTCATTGACTCTCATGAATTCGAATAAATCACCCAAATCCTTTTTAATGTTGTTTCTCGTTTGTCTGACCACAGTGTAACCGGTAGAATTTATCCAGTTTGTCATCACCTTTTCGCAATGAGGAATCAATTGATCTTGGGTGACAATCTCATCAACGAGTCCGACGTTCTTTGATTCTTCTCCCACAAAAAGTTTTCCAGTAAGTAAAAACCATTCAGCGTTACGTTCTCCAACAACCATTTTATATCTTTCATAAACTAAACGAATATTCAAAATTAATAAATGATTTTTAACATTAAATACAAGAATTAAAATTAAAATTAAAAAATTGAAATTAAAAAATGATTATTTAAAAGTGTTACTTGCTTTTGGAACTGGTAAACCAATGGATGTTTCGTTCAACCCAAAGTAAAAGTTTCCTTGAGCCATAACTCTATAGTCTGTCAAAACTAAATTATGAAAAAAAAAATATTAAGAATAAATTAATTAAAATTTTTGAGAAAAATTGTTTTTTTTTTTACTTGCTAAAACAGTTCCTCCTGCAGGGCTAGATCTATTTCGTTTTAAAAATTTTAAGTAAAAAACAATTATTTCTATCTTAAATTTCAAAATTTTATTTTACCCATTGATAGCAGTGATGGAATTTAATCTTGTACTTGACAACGTTTTCAAAGAAGTAGTAAAAATTTCGTACCAATTTTCCATTTGACTGATAAAATAAAAAAAAATTAATTCAATCTTAAATTTCTCTTTACAAAAAAATTTTTTTTTTTTTTTTTTGACCTTCTATCGAATTTCATGAGTTGAATGAGATCCAATCCTCCAGAAAATACACCAGGTGTTGATGATGTTAATATGACTCCCTTCATTGCAGGATCTTCCTCGATGAAGTTGATTGTTTTGGTTATATCTCCCAATGTTTCTACATTCAATGCATGTACTGGTGGTCTATTCAAAATCATCAATGCATAATCTATAAATAGAAATCATTTTAAATTATTTTTGAATATTTAATATATCACTGAATATAGCATAGCCTTGAAGAATGAAGGCTTCACATCAATTATATCACATATAGATTACATTATAGAGTATGCTATATTAACATATATCCATCCATAATCAATAAAAATAATAAATTTCTAAAAGGAATTTATAGAATATATAAATTTAACATTTTGGATTTACAATATCTATTTATTCTTGTATCTAAATGATGAAATATTAAAGTTTTACCTTTCTTTTTTTCTACTTGAAAATTTCCAATCGTAGTGGTAGAATAAAAAGATTTATTGTTAAATTTGAATTTAAGATGTAAATTTTTCCCAAGGTTGGAGGAAGATTTGAATAAATTTTGTTTGGGATTGATTTTGTTCCACTTTAAAATATTTTTCATTTTTTTTTATTATTTTTTTATTATTTATTTATAATTCAAAAAAACGAACAATGAACAAACTTTTTTTTTTCTTTCTTTTTTAAGATTGAATGATCTTTGAAAACTCATCGAAAATACTCTTGTAAGAATTTTCAAGAACAGGAGAAGCAGTATCATAGGATTCGTGAAAATCTCTCTTGTTTTTGCACATGTTGGGACCAATAGAAAAAAAGACAGAAAAAATGTTCTCGTTTTTATACAGCGGAGAGTTTTTATCAACGTTTAAACGGTAAGAATGTCCTTCTTGACCGATTCTGTGTTGCTTTTTGATATCTTGTTGCAGATCGGATTTGATGTCATCTGGAATACTTCCGCTAATGGATCCCGAGATGGATTTGAAGCGCCAGCAACATTCGTACACGAGAACTTTCTTTTGTTGTTCAAATGATTTGGCTACAGAGAAAATATCATTCGTGTTTTTGCAAATGAATCTGTCATCATTTATATTCTTTATTAAAAAGGAAAGAAAAATTGATTGAAATAAAAATTAAATAATTTATAATAAAAATTAAATAATTTATAATTAAAATGAAAATTTAATTAAGAAAATGATTTCAAAATTAATTGAAATAAAATTATAAAATTATTTATAATAAATTAAAATAAATGAAATCATTTTTTTTTATTAAAAATTCTTTTTACTTTTTGGAACAATTGGGTGACTCTCTTTTCTTCATCAATAAACACAATTTTGTAATTGTCTTCTTTATACTTCTGGAAAAACTGGTTAATCAAAGGAGTGCAAATTTTGGCGGCAATTTTGGCATCGAAAAGCAAAGAAGTGGTAGAAATGGAGGGTAACAACAAAATATAGGTGTTTTTTGTGCTTGAATTGTTTGGGGAGTTGGATGAGGTGTTTATGTTGAACTCAGGAGACATCGGAGGAGTTCTGGAGTTATCTTCGTCATCTTCATCTTCGTCTGACATAGCAATGTTGAATGTTTTGGAAGGTTGTTTTGGAATATCTATTTCTGGAGTACCCGATCTAGATCTTTTAAAAGTAATTTTAAAAAGATAGTACAAAATAATTTAAAAATAATAAAAAAATTAATTAATTTAGATTTTAAAAAAACAAAAAAAATTTAAAAAATCTTGAGAATATAAAAATAATTTCAGAAAATTTAAAAATAATTAATTTAGATTAAATAAAAAAAAAGATGTTTTCAAAAAAAAATATCTACCTTGATCTATCCAATGGAGAAGTGGGTTCTGAAGAGGAATCATCCATATCATTGATTTTTTTCCTTTTGATTCTCTCATCTTCCAACTGAGATTCTCTGATACTAGCTTGGATGAGAAGAGAGGAGTTGGGAGACAAGGGAGGGGTTTGGGAGCCAGACAAAGAAGGAGTCCCGGGGTCATCAAGAGGAGGAGTGGAATCTCTGTTCCTGTTCTTTTGTTTTTTGTAACTTTCATTAGTAATGATGTCATACTTATTTTTATTGTTATTGTTATTATTATCATCATTATTTTTATTATTGTTATTATTTTTATTATTATTAACATTATTTTCAATTTTAATATTTTTATTTTTGTTTGAGTTTGAAGTCTCTTTGATGTAGAAAGATTTTGATAGGTACAAGGGAGACTCGTCCCTCACTGACATATAGAGGAGGTCTTGCGAAGGGTCGATGGTGTTAGGTCTGTTCTCGTCCTGCACCTTTTTCTTCACAATCTTGATCTTTTTGGGGTTCACTTTGCTTCTGTGAATGTCTATTCTGAAGTCGTTCAAGGGGATACTCGAAAGGACAGGAAGAGTGGAACTAAAAATTTGAGATTGGCTTCTAAGAAATAAAAATTGAAAAAACTTTAAAAAATTTATTTAAAATAATACTAAATTGTAAATAAATACTGAA
The DNA here is from genome assembly GCA_024220525.1 of Cochliopodium minus. NCBI lineage: Eukaryota > Discosea > Himatismenida > Cochliopodiidae > Cochliopodium > Cochliopodium minus. Next base: position 117,249 of record JAMYWO010000049.1, on the reverse strand, counting down.
ATAAAATAAAACAATTTTTTACTTTGATTTATAATCTTTTTTGTTTTTTGATTTTCCTTTGTTGTTAGAAGGTTTTTTAAAAGAATCGTCTTCATCGGATTCTTCATCCATAATCACTTCTTTCTTCTTGTTTCTTTTGTTGGGAGAGGATGATCTAGATCCGGTTTTGGATCGAGTGACTCTCATATCAGAAGGCTGCGAGAAAGATATTTGGGTTTTGGAACTTCCTGTGTTGGAGAAGTGTCCAGGAGGGTGTTTGTATTCTCTTAAATGATCCTCGTTCTTCCTAAAACAGTTTGCACCGTATTTACACATATTTCTGTTGTCTCTCACTTCATCTTCTTCTTCGTTATCTTCGTTATCTTCATCTTCTGACTTTTTATTTACTTTTCTCTTCTTTTGATTGTTTTTTTCATTGTCTTTCACCTTTTCTTTTGATCTCTTGTTATTTTTGTTATTATCCTCGTCATTATCTTCATCATCATCTATCTTTCTCTTGTTTATTTTTGTCTTTGTATCATTCTTTGATGGAGCTTTTTTCTCTTCGATTTTTTTTATGGTGAAGTATGAATCGTCTATCAGCACATATAGCTTATCTCCATCTTTTAATTCTATCCATCCATCATTTTTCTCTATTACTATATCATCATTTCCTCTTTTGATAACTGATGGATTGACTCCTTCCTAATAATTTCAAATTTTTCAAGAAAATTCGATTGGAAGGTTATAAAAATGATTATTCCAAATGAATATTACAAGATATGAATATAATTTGAGTAAATATAGATAAAATATTCAAAAGAGAATTTATATTTACCACTTTCATTGTCATTTTTTGGTTTTGTTTGTTATATTGAAGTATAATTTGTTTTCTGCTACATTTTTTACTGTTTACTCCATATGTTCCTCTTCCAATATTTATGGGATCATCTTTAACTTTTATTATTTCATTATTTGGTGCGATAATTTCAAACATTTCCTTTCCAAATTTTTTTTTTTTCATAAATTTTTTTAAATGAACAATAAAAGTTTACCTCAAACTATAAATGATTCAATATTCAAGTTGTGATGATTATATTCCAATTCTTCTTGTTTTAATGAAAAAATAAAAAAAAATTACTTTGATAATGTTGAAAAATAAGGTGATTTCTCCATTGGAACAAGAAGAATTGAATAATTTCAACTATACAGAAAATTTTAGAGAATTATTTGATTCATGCAAATTAGAAAACAATAATTGCCCATTATTGGTAAAAAATTTGAAAGAGATATTAATTTATTTATCTTTTATCCCAAACCTCACTCATTAGTGGAAACAAAAGATGATCTTTTTCCTCAAATCATTGCTTTCAATCACAACAATAAAAGATAATAGGATATTGATTCAATTTTTGAGATTATTACATCCTATTGCTTTGGAATTTTTGATGATTGATAAAGAATTAAGAAGCCAATTGTCATCATGTAAATCATTTTTTGATTTAAAAATATAAATCTTAGTAATATCTTTAGCTGAAACATTTGGACAACTATTGATGGAATTATGTTCATTATCTATCAATTTAGAAAGAATAGATGATAAATATGCATCTGAATTAAATGATACATTGATGAAAGAACTGATTAATTTCTTTCAAGGTAATAAATATTGAAGAAGATTCCTATATCAAACAAATAACTAATGCATAATAACATATTAGATTCAATAAATGATAAAGAAAAAGAAATAATGAATCAATGTTTGAATTCATTTTCTGAATCAAAGATATCTTTTCATGGGGAACATATGAAAAAAATGAGTGAGATATTATTCTCATTGTTGAAAGAATCAGAAAGACAAGAAATCACTGAAGTAAAAAAATAATACATTCAACAATATCTTATTTAATCCTTCTTATATAAGGTTAGAATACTCAACATCTTCGATTCAATGTGTAGAAAGTTAAATGAGAAAGATAGTGAAGTACTTGGTGACTATTCTGACTTGGCAGATAAATACATTCTCTTCGAGAACTATAGGGAGACATTTTGTTTTGCAGTTAGTCTAAAAGTGAGTTGTTCTTTGAAGGATGAAAGAATCAGAGACAAAACTGTTAATTTTTTGGTGGATCTTTTAAACAGATTGGACTTGAAGTGCGAAACAAACTCTAAACAATACCAAACCACTCTTTCTATTTTAACAAAGATTGGAAATTCTGCAGTGAGACTTACTCAGAAGTATCCAAAGCTTATTCTCGAATTTTTCAATACGTTATCTACTTTTCTTTTCCAAAAATTGATGCAATTTGATCAACCTATCTTTAGCGATTTTGTCATTCAAGCTATTTGCGATATCTTACAAAATTCTGGAAATTTAGAGTCTTCTCATGAAAGTACGAGTATTTCTGAAGTAGAAATAGTGGAAACACATACAGAACTAAAAGAAAACTTGGACACTCAACAGTTTCTTAGAAGCATCTGCTTATCCATGTCTTCTCAGATTTCTAATTCTCATAACAAGTATCTTAGGCTAAAGCAAGAAAACGAAAAGGAAATGCAATCAGAAAACAAGAGATTTTCGCTCATGCTTTCTTTATTCTCCAGGATCACAACCTCACCTATCATATCAAGACACCCCGCACTCATCAAGAAAAATGTCGAATCATTAACAAGCAAGTTGAAATCCCCTTTGGACACTGTCATTGATCCTCTTATCATAGACGAAGTCTCAAGAATCATTTCCATCCCTGATATTGATTTCGATGTTTATTCTGGTGTAATAGAGCTTTTTACCAATCTTTACAGATCTATCTTGAACGACAACAGTTCTCCTTACATTTTCAACACCGTCTCCAACACTCTTTTCTTTCTTTCAAAGAACTTCAAGAATGTCAACAATTCACTTACACTCCGTTCTGATTTGCTCACAAGGTTGCTTAAACTCTTTCAATTGTTATCTTCTGATATCTTAAGGAATCCTGTTCAGTCTCTTAATTCATGTGTTGGTGCGGTCGGGGTAAATTTTTGTTTCTTTTTTATTTTATTTTATTTTATTTTTTTTTAATTAGGTTTTGCTTCCTGTCATTGCTGAGTTAATGGACAAAAAAACTTCAAAACAAATTTCATGTCAAAAAGAATTGTTTAGTACATTTTGGTATTATTGTGTTATTTTTGGATTTCCAAATGAGGGAGGGAAATGGTCAAGTGATTGGTATTATCTTCAAATTAATTTTCAGTTTAAATTTGATTCAAACAAATTGATTATTTAATAGGTATGATGCTTGTGTTTGTATTGCGGCGAATGCTCCTTCAATAATCAATGATTCTGTTGCTTCTTATTTACAGTGTGAATCTGAGATATCCTCTATTCTAAACAGAACCCACCAAGAACATCTTTCTCCTTTTCGTATTTTGCTGATTTCTTTGTTTGATCAAAAAGACAAGGTCAATCAAGCCAACAAACTCACTCCAGTCCAAAACTTTTATTTGCTTTCTTTTTACAAACTGGAGAGCATCAGAATATACAGCGGCAAGTTTTCTAAAATTTTTGATTACATTTCGAACAACTCTCTTTTGAATGCCACCTTCTTTCCCCTCCTCATTTCTTTGTGTGATAGAATCTTTGCCAATTACATCCATCTGATGTTGGGGACTCATTTTGGAGACCACAGTTTGCTTGAAGAAGATATTGACAATTCATCTTCCCTCAAACAAAAAATGTTGATCGAAGAAATCATTTACTTGCTTGTCAACTTTTGTCACAAAGAAGTATCTGTTAGATTGGCTTCTGATCGTTACATCGTTGAGATGGTGAAGAGATTTCCTCAGTTACTTTGGACTTCAGACAGTTTGACAGTTTTGTTCAATCTTCTGCAAGTCGTTACTAGATCTTGCAACATTAAAACAAACTATGTGACCTTTTTGTCTTTGCCTGGAACTTCTTTTGATTTGGTTTTGCCTGACAATCTTCAAAATAGACAAGAGATGTTGTTCAACATCACCAAATTGTGCGTCACATGGCTAAGGACATCTGGAATCAAAGCACACAGCCAAACGAATGCACTTTTGCATCAGTATACTCTTTCTTTTCTCAACATCCAACGTCAACATAATCATTTCATTCCATTCTCTCTTTTGAAATCTTCTTCTTTTCCAAAGAACAAAGATAATTCGATTGTAATTGATAAATCCAACGGCTCTCTTCTCCAGGACCTTTCTTCTCAATTCCAAACCGAGTATTCAGAGGCAAGCAGACTATTTATTGGATCTGATCAAGTTCATCCAGGTCTTTCTCTTTCTGTCAAAATGGCATTGTATGGTAAAAAATTCTTTTTTTTTTTTTTTTGTCAATTTTAATTCTTGATTTTATTTTAGGATATGATACAAATTTGAATGATGAGCCAAATGAAGAGCCTAAAAGATTCATTACTGAAACATTTGCTTCTAATTTTGTTGACGGGCTATGTTTGAAAAGTAAATTCACTTTACTTGCTTTTTTTGTTATTTTTATTAACAACCATCTTTTTTTACAAATAGGTTATTATACCGGAAAGATTGAAGGGATGATTCAGTTTGAAAGATTGAACAATTGTTTTCTATCTTCTATTTTTTCCGACGATCAATCTGAAGATATCTCCGAATCCAATTTTTTCTCTGATATGTTTGGAAAATCGAATCCATTTTCTGATTTTGATTTGGATGAGGATGAATCAATAGAGATAACCGAATCAAGAAACTTGGAAAACGTTTTAAGAAAGGTATCCATCCAACTCATCGATCAATTCGAATCTCTTGGTAAACTTCTCGAAAGCAAATGTAACGAACCAACAAAGGAGATTATTGGGCTATTAGATGAGTACGAAGGGATGATGTACAGCGGAGTTTCTTTTTTGGTGGTGTATTATGATTCATTAGTAAGGATTACAAATGAAGATACATGGAGTGAAGAAGCAAACAAAATTTTGTATCACATTTGCTGGTCTTTTTCAAGATTTTATTGTGACAAAATCGTCAAAGCAGCAATATTTTCTTGGGAATGGTTGTTGTCGGAGATTCCTACCAAACACTTCCGCGTATCTTTACTTTTGAACATTAAGGAGTCTTGGGATTGGTCCATTCAAAACAATTGGGGATTGTTTTCAAAACTTGAGAAACCATTGAGCCCTCTCTTCTCTGACGATGAAACGAAGAATGAAGAAAGCAAAAAGAAAGAAAACTCCAAATTTGTTGATCCTACGTCAATCAATGCTTGCAAACAAAAGAACAGCGAGCCTCATAGATACATCATCAACTTTTTGCAGCAATACTTCTTGACTGTTGAAAATTGCAGTTATTTACAACAACAAAAGATCATTTATTCCATAATACAAAACTCCCTTTCAAATGTAAATGGATTAAACAAACAAAGTGAGAGTATTACTGCAAGATTCGCTCTACTTTCATTTTCTTTCAAGTTCCTAAGATACAAAAACAAATCCAACAACTACAAAGAAAACGAATTTGCATTAAGAAAGAGAATATATCTTGCTGCTTTCTCTTGGTTCAGTGAAGAAAAGTCTTGGAATTTTGGATCTTTTAACAAACAAGATGTTTCTGATCTTTCTTTGTTGGTCTCCTTTTGCAAGCAAATAGAAGTAGACGAGGGATTGTTCGGAACTTGTTTTCCTGAAAAAGAGAACAAAGCAAAACCAGAAACAACACCTTTGCCTACACAGTTTCAAAATCAACACAGTATAAACAAAGATCAAAGCCTAAACTATTCAAATCTACCTTTCTTCATTCCAAACTATCAGAGTAGCAACTCTTCTAATGTGGTCAATAAACAAGGTCTTCTTTCTTCGAGAAAATTGACAATCCCAAAGCCCGAAGTAAAGAGAAACACCACTCTCAATCAAATCAGTAAAACAGCAAAACTTTTGCAGTTGTTGATCGGACATGAAATAGATTGTATCATTGCTGTCAACAATCCTCAAAACAAGCCGACGATGAAAATCGAGAACCAAGAGCTTTATTCGATCGAGAAAAAGTTCAAGATGAAGAATGAAGAGTGGTTTTCTTTGGCGGAAGAATCTTTGAAAATAGATCCTCGTTTGTTGATTGAAATCACCAAACGATTCCCAATCAAACTCAAACAATTCACAACAGAAAAAGTGAAGAAGTTTCCGCATCTCTTTCTCAAAATTCCTTCTTCCGTGATATTCTTCGTAACACCTGACATGGCACAACAAAACAGCCCCCAACTTTCTTACCTTCAATATTGGTCCATAGAAATCGAGCCCACCATCGCATTACAGCTTTTGAACGAGTCTTATCAACCAAATAAGAAGATCACCCAATATGTCATCAATGTCCTGAACAAAATGTCGATTTCCACCATCACTTTTTATCTCCCTCAGCTTGTACAAACTCTAAGGTTTGACAAGACAGGTTTGGTCAGACAAATTTTGATCGAGAAGGCACTTGCCTATCCAAAGTTTTCTCATCAACTGATTTGGAACTTGCAAACTTATTCCGATGATCCAGAAGACAACAAAAACGTTTCTGAGAGACACAAAAAGGACGCCAAAGCATCTGACCCGCTCATTCCAATCGCCACAAGTTTGAAAGAAACGATCATCCAATCTTTCAACCCCACCGAACTTTCTAATTTCAAGACTTTGTTCTCTTTCTTTGATACTGTCACCAACGTGAGTGGAAAGTTGACTGGTTTGCAATTTGATGACAGAAGACCCGTTTTGAAACAACACTTGAAAGAAATAGAAGTTTCCAAGGATGTTTACTTGCCCACTAACCCTACTTTGTACGTCAAAAATCTTCTTTATGACAGCTCTTCTCCCATGCAGTCTGCTGCCAAAACTCCCATTCTCGTTCCTTTCGTTGTCACTCAGGTTAACACTCTTTTCCTTCCCTCTTCAAAAGTCTACTCTCAAAAATTGTTGTATCTCCCTGTAATAGAACCTACAATCTACAAAACACAACATGTTGCATCCAAAAAAGGTGATTCTTTAAAGTTTAATTTAATTTTTTTTTAATTATTATTTATTTTTTATGTTTATTTATTTTCATTTTTTATCCTTTCAAGTTTAATTTTTTTTTTAATTAATATTTTATTGATTATTTTTTATTTTTTATTTTTTATTTTTTATATTTAATTCATTTTTTAAATTTTTATTGATTATTTTTTATTTTTTATTTATTCCTTGAATATTTTTTATTTTAATTTATATTTAATTCATTTTTTAAATATTTAAACAGTTAATTTTTATTTATTTTTTAATTTTAGTAATTTTTTAAATTTGTTTTTTGTTGTTGTTATTTTTTTATTTATATTTTTTGATAGATCTTTCCAACTTGAAGACGCTTGCTTCTAGAAAATCCAACACTCCATTATTAAACCGCCACAACACAGTGAGTGACCTGAAAGAGAAAACCTCCGTCCTCGAAACATTGAACTCTCCTCTCAAACTTTACCAGAAAAAGAAAAACACTGATAAACATTCCACCCTCGCTCAACCCGTCACTAAAAATGAGCATAAGAAACAGATCAGCTCTTCTTCTACCATTTCTAAAGGGAACAATCCTTATATCGATGAAATTGTGAGCCTTAAAAAACCTTCTTCCAAGTTTTCAGATTTGATCACTCTCACCGAGAAGGATGGTAAATTTTAACTTTTTTTTTAAAAAAATAATAAATAAATTTTCAATTCAAAAAATATAATATAATTGTGTATAAATTATTTTAAAAATAATTAATCAAATTTAAAAATAAAAAAAGAAAATGAATAAAATAAATTGTAAATAATCTCAAAAAATAAATTTAAAATAATCTCAAAAAATAAATTAAAAATAATTGATTTAATTCAAAATAATATGAAAAAATAAATTAAAAAGTTTTTTAAAAAATAATTTAAAAATGTTTGAATTTAATACATTTTTTAAATATATTTTCAAACAAAAAAAAAAATAAGATTTGAATGTGGAAAATTCTTCCCCTCTTTCCAAGACAGGCATGGTCCGTGATTCCAAAGAAAGGAACATCATGCCTCTCGAAAAGAAAAAGAAGAAGAAATCTGAAAAGAAGAAAACAATCACGCGTGCTTGCATTTTCAAGGTGGGAGACGATGTGAGACAGGACGTTCTCACTTTGCAGATCATAGAGTTGTTCAAGAGGATATTGGACAAAGAGGGAATCCCTCTCTTTTTGTTTCCTTACAAAGTTGTTGCAACAGGACCAGGAAAAGGTGATAAAATTTTTTTTATTTTATTTTTTTATTTTTTGGTTTTTTTATTATTTTTTTATTTTTATTTTATTTATTTTTTATCATTTTTCATTTTTTCTTTTTTATTTTAATATTTTTTTATTAGTAAGTTTTATGTTATTTTTATTATTTTTTTATTTTTATCTTTAATTTTTATTTCAATTTTGTTTATTTTTTTTTTCATTTTTTTTTATTTTTTTATTTTTATTTTATTTATTTTTTATGATTTTTCATTTTTTATTTTTTATTTTAATATTTTTTTATTAAAAAGTTTTATAATATTTTAATTTATTTTTAAAATTTTTTTTAATTTTTTATTTATCTTTAATTTTTATTTCAATGAATAATTATTTTTTTGATTTTTTTATTATTTTTTTATTTTTATTTTATTTTTTTTGATTTATTTTATTTTATTTTTATTTTTTTATTTTAATTATTTTAATCAATAAATTATTTTTTTTTTTACTTTTTTTTTTATTTTTGTAGGAATCATTGAGTGTGTTCCAAATTGTAGAAGTAGAGACGCTTTGGGTAAGCAAATAGAAGGGTCCCTCTTCGATTACTTCAACAACAAGTATCCTGATCCAACTCAGTTCAACAAAGCTATCAACAACTTCATAAAGAGCACTGCAGGTTACTCTCTCGTTTCTTTTTTGATCAACATCAAAGATAGACATAATGGAAACATTCTGGTTGATGACGATGGTAAAAAAATAATTTATTTTATTTAAATTTTTTTATTATCTTTTCATCATTTTTATTTTTTTATTTTTTTTATTTTTTTTTATTTTTTTTTTTTTTTATTTTTATTTTTTTATTTTTTTTATTTTTTTATTTTTTTATTTTTTTTTATTTTTTTATTTTTTTATTTTTATTTCTTTATTTCTTTTTCTCAATTTTTTTTTTTTTATGTAAAATTTATTATTTTTTTATTTTATTATCTTAATTTTATTTTTATTTTTCTATCATATTATTTTTTTTTTTTTCATTTTTATTATAAATTTTTTGTTTCTTAATTTTATTTTTTTTTTTTTCAATTTATTGATTTTTTTAATATAGGTCACATCATTTCACATTGACTTTGGTTTCATCTTCGATTTGTCCTCAGGTGGAGATTTCAAGTTCGAAAGATCTCCTTTCAAGCTCACTGGAGAAATGATGCAACTTTGGAGGGAACAATAACGCTGAAAACTTTCATTTTTGTAGACTTGATGATAAAAGGTTTTTTTAATTATTATTTTATTTTTGATTTTTTTTTCATATTTTAATTTTATTCTTTATTTATTTTTATAATTATTATTTTTTATTTTTATTTTATTTTATTTTTTATTTTTTTATTTTTATTTTTATTTTTATTTTTTTATTTTTATTTTTTATTTTTTTATTTTTTATTTTTTATTTTTATTTATTTTTTATTTTTTTAGTTTTTTATTTTTATTTTATTCTATTTTTGTGTTTACTCTATTATTTTTTTAAAAAGGATTTTTGGCATTGAGGAGACACTTGGATGCGATAGTCACTTTGGTCAATTTGATGTTACCAACTCAACTTCCTTGTTTCAAAGGCAACACCATCGAAAGTCTCAAAGAAAGGTTTTGTGCCAACGGTTCCGAGAGAAAGGCAACCAAGTTTATCAAACAGAAAATCGACATTGCCATCTCCAACTTCACCACCAAAGTTTATGATCTTTTCCAGAGCATGACCAACGATATAGAATATTGATTCTTTTTTTTTTATCCTATATGGTCTTTAATTTCTTTAGAAATAATAAAACTAAATTGTTGATCTCAGTCTTTAAAATTTCAAATTTATTAATCTTTTATTTTATTTTATTTTTTATTTTATTTTTTTTTTCATAAGATTTATTTGTTTATTTTATCCAAAAGAAACATGAGGATGTGAATTAATTAATATTAAGTTTCTCAGTTTTTGCTTCGAAAAAAAAAAATTAAGTTATGAAAAAGATCTTCAGAGTAAATATTTTTTCATCAAACAAATTCATACTCCATCTTCATCTTAAGAATTTTTTGGGACTTCTTTGAAAAGAAATTTTAAAAGTAGCATAATTTTAACACCACATAATGGTGGATAGGCAAATAAACCAAAGAAAATTATCTATTTTTTTAATTTCTCCATTTCCAAAAAAAAAAGAGATGTTAACAAATTCAAACTCCGGATTTTCTGAACCAATTTGTTCATGTCAGGTAAATAAAGAAAATGGAGAATAATCATTTGGGTTGAATTATTGTGGGCAATGTGGGAAAGGAGACAGAAAAAATGTCGAAAAACTAACCAAAATAATGAAAAATCCAAAAGTAATATCAAAAACATTGGGAAACTTTCGCTCATTTTACATCGAAAGTTGAAAAAAATTTTTTTTTAAAAAAAAACTTTAGAAAAGTTTATTAAATTTAAAATGATTTTTATTGAAAGATAATGGAGAAATTTACTGGTATGGGTATTGGGAATTAATGAAAAGGAGCGATGGATTAGAATTGATAAATTAGAAAATGTTGTTTCGATTTCTTGTGGTTTTGAACATGCTTTGTTTTTAATTTTTTATTTGAATTTTAATTTCTTGAAATAAAATTAGAGAAATAAAATATAAAAAATAATTAAAGTTTTTTAATTGCTCAACAATTCACTTTTCTTGATTTTTTTCTTTACAACCTGAACAACTTTCTTTTTGACAATCATCTTGACAGTTTTAGTTTTTGGTTTGTTGTTAGTAGATGGACTTTCATCGTTGTTTCCACTTTGATTATTTTTGAGAGGGACGATATCTTCTTCAACAGGCATTGGATCATCAACAACAATATCTTTCTGATGAGAATTTTCATTGGAAGTTTCTTCAATGGAGGGATTGCTTTCACCACGAAGCAACAATCTTCTCTTCTCTCTTTCTTTGCGTCTCTCAGCAAAACTATCCATCTCCTCCCCAGATTTAGAAGATTCTGTTTCTTTCTTTGTCTCCTCCACTTTAACGTCAACTTTTATCTCCTCTACTACTTTTACTTTGTCCTCTATTTTCTTCTCTTCTTTTTTTTTATTTTCGATTTTATTGGGGATGTCATTTCTATTCGGAGTTACCTCTTCTAATTTGTTAGTTCTTTCTTGTGCAACTCGGTTCGTTTTTTCCGGCTCATTCGCTTTGTCTTTGATGGAGGTGTCTTTTACCAAAACAGGCTCTCTCTCAAAAGAAAAAGAATCAATGAAAAAGTCAGTTTGAGATCTCTCATTAGAAAAGAGATCCCTCTCAAAAGATTTGGTAGAAGGAACTTGAACACTCATCCTCACTATTTTCCTCACTACTTTTTTCTTGGTGACTCCTCCGCTAATTGAAGGGTTTTCTGTGGTAGGTGTGGTGGTTGGTGTGGTGGTGGGTGTGGTGGGTAGTGGGGAGGTGGGCGTGTCCGTTGGTCTTGGAGATGTTGTTGTTCTGGGTGATGTGACTGGTGATTTACTGTAAATAGGGCTGGGGTTTGGTGTTGACATTTTTCTCGTATCTTCAAAAAATAAAAGAGTAAAAAAAAAAAAAAGTTAAAAAAAAAATAAAAAAATAAAAAAATAAAATAAAAAAAAAATTATACCATGCTTTTGAGAAAGAGGACTGGGAGTGGAAGGAACAGAAAAGTTGGAAGTTTTATTGCTACTACCAATATTCAAGTTGACATTAGGAGAACTCTCCCTGTTGAGAAAGTTGCT